>CAIGRN010010318.1:0-18780 GCA_903798345.1 Fraxinus anomala | reverse complement strand
TAATTTTATCATAATTTTCACACAATTGTAACATCAGTGACAAATAATTTCTCTTGTAAGCCACACTCTACACACAAACTGTTAAATACTTACTTTCTTGTTGATGACGCAGTATTAAAATTTATTTATTATCTAATTTTATCTAAATGCAATCTTATATATTATAATCCATCTTTTATAATCAAATTGATAATGTGTCATATACAACGTTGATGAAAAAATAAACTTCCAAATGAAGGGTTAAAATTATTAATAAATTTTTTTACAACAACTTTGTTCACAGTAGCATTATCCAAAGTAAAATTTCGAATAATTTCTTGCATATCATATTCTTGTNATGAAAAAATAAACTTCCAAATGAAGGGTTAAAATTATTAATAAATTTTTTTACAACAACTTTGTTCACAGTAGCATTATCCAAAGTAAAATTTCGAATAATTTCTTGCATATCATATTCTTGTATAATATCTTTTAAAATCATGTATATGTTAGTGGTATTATGAGGATATTCTACACATCTGAATGCAATAATCTTTTTATGCATAAGTCATAAGTGATGAATGTAAAGAGTTATAGCAGCAATATAACATTTTTTTATTAACACCGGTCTATAAATCAGAGGTAAACGATATAACACTATTAAAAGTTTTTTAGACTTTTAATAGCATCTTGTTTTCTTTTGTTATATAATTTTATAGTATATGAATGAAGAGTATTTCTACAATAAAAAGTATACATATGTTGGAGATAATTCTGTATAAGCTGAGTAAAGTGTATTGACTCTATTATTGTAACTGGCATCTTTGCTACAGCCACGAATGCAACAATTCTTTCACGTATTCTTTCACGTGAATATACAAAGGTGAAAAGAGTAGAACCAGAATCGCTAAACACTAGGATGTCTGTTTCGGGTCAAGATCGACTTACTTCGCTTTACAACTTCTTAATATGTGCTTATTCAAATGCTTTGTGCTTGAATCGGGCTTCCAACTAAGTTCTTTGCCACAATAATTGCAACATGCTTTCCAAATATCAACTCCATTTGAACTCCAACTTTTTTACGAGTCATATGTTGCCAACAATCCGCAAACTCTTTTTTTGACTTTTTAACCTCGACTACTTCCTTCTCTTCAATATCTTCCAAATTAATTGGNCAACAATTTGATGATTCTTTTTTCGACCTTTTAATCTCAAGTACTTCTTCCTTTTCGATATCCTCCAAATCAATTAGAACATTTTGAGATGCATCATAGCCGAATGAAGTACTCGAACTACCCTTAAACTGATTAATCTCATCATTAGTAAAATCCATCTATAGCTATTATAACAAAAGATATTGAATATTATAGTAAAGAAATTTGAGATTGAAATTGAAACTAGAATACTACAAAATTTTATAAAACTCAACTAAATTGGAGATTAGAGTAAAGAAATTGAAGACTAGAATACTGAATACCAGAGTAAAAAAATTGGAGATTGATTGAAGTAAATTGATATGAAGTGGTAAAAATTTTTCTCATATTTATAGCAAAAAAATGTATCCGTTTCAACTACATTTGAATTTCAAATTCAAATTTTAAAAAAAAAATTACGGTATCTGCGTTGCAGGCAGCTATACTATTTTTTTTGTTGTTTAATTTTTTTTAAAGTTCGGCTTGGCTGGCTCGTCATGGGCCAAAAATGCCCCGTGACACGGGCTTGCCCTTGTGGCTCGACGAGTCACATGGGCTGCCTCGAGCTTGTCGATGCCTTAAATTGGGGCTTGCCCTGAGCCCCGACTCGGTGGTAACAAGCCAGAGCTGAGCCGGGCAGAGCCACGATCCGCCCAAGCCGACAAGCCACCTTGACATCACTATAAGCACCTATGATAAAGTTAATCTTTGATTCTTTTCATTTTTTCATTTGAATTCTTTCTATACAATTGATAATACATCGATTGTTTGTGCTCAACAGTGTTAGAATTCAATTACATTAAAAGGATAATAGTGACCATGCGAATATATTATTGCCAAGTTTCCTCATGCAAGTTAAGGCATGGATCCACATGTTAGCATATCAAACATTTAACATCTTCATGGATCATGTGAAAGTGGTGTTTGCTTGGTGCAACTCCAGAATGGTGGCATTGGAACCTATCCTTGCAATCCTAGCCAACTGATTTTTGTAGAAAGATTTTCATTTATAAACATGTAATAACATAACACCAAAAATAAAAAAATAAAAATAAAGAAAGTGCAAACTCGCTCTATATTATTGTCACAAATATTCTCTTGACTTGAGTGTTGACCTCTATTCAGATTGGGCAATGTGATTAATTGATTCTAGCCTCACTCCCAGTCACGAGTCAAGTTTCTGGACATTTGAACAAATGTTGGGTGCACTTAACCTTCTCCAACATAGAGGACGTGATCACGGACACTTCGATGATCAAGTCAGTCAACTATAAATGTATTTTGGTATGAAATAGACAAAGAATGTGAGCCACAAGAACATGTATGATAACCAGGTTTGAAGAGAGCATAGTATACTAACAAACAAAGTTACAACTGAAAGTGTAAATTTGGATTTTCTTTAAATGATAACAAATGTGAGTATTTATAGTAGAAGTGAAGAGGTGATTAATGTTGGATGGATGACACATGACCTCATTTTAATGATCGACATGTCGACTTCATTGGTATCACCTCCGGTATCCTAGGTCCTGGATGGAGTGAAATGATTTTGCAAAGTGATCACCCTATTCCCTAAGCATTCCATCCAAAAGTTGACTAAAAGGCATTTGTTATAGAGATGTCATATCATTTAATTGTAAGAAAAATCTCTTGCATGATAGAATGGGAGATGCCTTGTAAGATAGAGGCTCATCGCTTTGGAAATGTGTTGCAGCAAATTCGTAGCACCTCCTTTAGATATTGGGTTTGGCCTCTGCATATCATTTTTATTGGGGCACTCACCTTACTTCGACTTCTTTTATTGATGACCTCAGTTAGGTCAAGTAAGGAAATTGATGTAGAGTGTGGGTCTTAGGTAAATTTTTACTATTTACTAACTGGTTGTCATATGGTCAGTCTCATAGAACGACGTGTAATAGTAGTTCCCCAAGTTCAGGTATTAATATTCGTATAAAGCTTGGACTTTGGTGGGAATGCATGGAAATATTACATTAGAAGATGAATCTTACGAACTACTTTTGAATTTCAAATTAAGTGATGTGGTGATTGATGTTCAATGTTCAACATGCAAAGTGAGAATATTTGCATTGTTATGATAAGGTGTGACAAGTTAGTCCTCCATGTCTAAATATCTATATTTATATAAAGCATGATTTTTGATTGTTGATGAGGCCTATATGCTTAGGCATGGGTAAAGGCATGGGTAATGAAGTGAAGTTTGCATATGTAATAAGTATGGGGATGAAGTTCCAATTTGGGGATGAGTCCTTCTTGGATGGATAATGTATTTCTATGGAGGCCAAGTCACATATTGCACATGGATGAGGTCTCCATACTTCGAGAAAATATAGCTACAAATATGGAGTCCCATGTTTTAGAGATGACGCCTTTCACTTAGAAGAAACGATGCTATAGATTTGAAGACCTGTTGTTTCAAAGGTGAAGCCTTTCACTTAGTAGAAGAGTGGTTATAGAAACGAAGTCCCATGTTTCAGGATAAAGCCTTTTCCCTATGAGAAGCATGGTTATAGATGTAAAGTTCTATGCCTTTGAGATGAAACCTTTTAAATGAGTGAAATGACAAATCCTAAGTGGTGCCTCTGATGTGAAAGGACATTAATGGATGCATACCAATGATTTGAAATTTTTTATGCTTTCAAGAAATGATAGTGTATGCATCTCTTGGTTTTAATGCACTTGTTTCCTGAAGCATTAAATGGTAATGATAGCTTGGCTTTTCATATTCTGAGGTCGTAAATCTCTACGTGTGCGTGAATTGCATGATTTTATCCTAGACCTTCATTCAATTTTAAAATTGTACCTTTCCGATTTTGCGATTCGAATTAAGCTAATGAATTGATGACCCAAATTAATCTTAATTTGATTCAATGGCCGAGGAGAAGCGGCTTTGCTCATAAATGGGCCTCTTTGCCAATTTCACAAATTTTCATAACTTAACAAAATATTAAATACTCAAGCATTCCAAATTATTAAGAGATTTCTACAACCATTTGTACATTTTTGGGTACGTTATTCGTGGTTCTAGCGACAAAAACACTTTTAGGTAAAGTTTTTTGTTTAAATTTGTGAACTTTTTCTCCATACTTTATTATTTTTCTTCCCCAAAACTCAAACTTTCAAAAAATGACTTTCCATTCTGATGAGGGTTCCAACCAGGGTAGGGTAGACTTAAGAATGATAACTTCTAACTGCGAGGTACCCAACCTTTTTACTACTGAAGAGATCGCCAAGGCAATGAGGTTGGGGCACAATATTTAGGCAATGTCGAAGGGTACAATAGATTGTAGCATTAAGTAGGAGGCTTTGGGGTTACCATCGAATATAATAGAGAAAAACTTAGTTAAGATAATGAAAGACTCTAGGTTCTCAAATACATTAGAACTCATAGTGCCCGAATTACATGACGGGTTCTGCTACCTAGTGGAGTTGCATGACTGTGAGCCAAGCTATATTCTAAAGGCTGGGTTATGTTTGTCTTGTACCATTTCTTTAGGAAGTGATAAGGTCATATGTAACTCTGACCCAATTGCTTTTGAATGCGAGCAGCTAAATGGCGGGGTACTATTTCTTCTGAAATGAGGTCTCTCTAGGTAAGGACGTGTTCCTCTACGTGGTCCAAACTGTTTTCCAACCTAGGGCCTAGAGTAAATGGGAGATTTTCAAGAGGTAATAACTACATGATACCCTTTGGGTCCCATTGTCTAATCTTTGTTAAAGTGGTTAAAGTATGATTTCCCACATAAGACACCAATATGCTAACCTCGATTTTTGATTGGACAACATGGTCAACAGATTCGACTCTACTCTTGTCCATGAATCAATTTTTTACACACTTGGGCAAATGTTAGATGCACGTGAAATTCTACTACGGTAGATGAGGTGACCATGGACACTCCGACGATCAAGTCAGTCAACTATAGATGTATTTGGGTGTGAGATGGACAATCAAAGTTAGCCACAAGAATGTATATGATAACTAGGTTTGGAGAAAGAATACTACAAAATAAAGTTAAGGTTGAAAGTGTAAATTTAAATTACATTTGAATGATACTAAGTGTGAGGTTTTATAGTAGAACAAAAAATGTAGTTACTGCTGGATGGATGACTTGTGATATTATCTTAATAATTGAAAGTCTATCTCATAGACGTCACCTTTGTTATTTTAAGTTAGGGGTGGCATTAAATGATTTTGAAAAGTGGTCATCCTAATCCTTAGACTTATCATATCAAAAGTATACTAAAAATTTAAATGAGAGGATTCTTATACGGAAATGTCACATCAATCAATTGTACGAAAGTTCACTTAGATAAAGAAATGGAAGGTAAGCATAGGATAAATGCATATCCATTTGAAAATTTGTTGTATTAGGTCGTAGTATCTCATCTCGAACATGGAGGCTGTTGGAGGTTCAACTTCTACATGTCCTTTTTGTTAAGACACTTAGCTCACTTCGACTTTCTTTGTTGATCGCCTCAATTAGGTCAAGTAAGCAAATTGATGCGTAGTGCAGGCCTTAGGTGGCTTCTTGCTATTTCCTAGCTGACTCTCACTTGGAGCCTCGTAGGACGAAACGTAACAATAAAAATCAGAGCATAAATTATAACTAACATTCCATCTCGAAAGCATTGCACAACTAACTAAGTTGCGAGAACAATGAGCATATAGAGGGCCTTAAGTGGCAACCCCTAATTGGCCTTAAGTACATCACTTGGATTGTGCTAGTTGAGGAACAATTTGGACCGTCTATTCTCCATCAATGGTTGGGATCAAATATCTTGGTTTTATGGCAGGAAGGAGTCCATCCGTTGAGATAATTTTCGACTTTTTGGTTTCTCTTGAGTTTGTCTTTTTCTTTCTCAAGTTTGATTCTTCTGGTTCTTCTTATTCTTCTTCAATTTTCTGCTCTAAATCTGTATTGTTGTTAAATTATTGCTGCAATCCTATGAAAATTGACTTGCTACAGTGTTTTTAGGCCATGCTATTTTGGTTGGTAAATATCTAGATATTCAGGTTGAAGGGTTTGGTGTTCTTGATATAGATTAGTGTTGTATTTGTGGAGATCTTGTTAGATCTGTGTCGAAGAAGAGTTTTAACTTGGGTTGTCTACACTTCTACTCTTTCTTGATGGTTTTCTTGCACTAGTGACGGGTAAAGCCCCCATATTAAGCTTGACTGAACTGGTTAAATATTTGATCATGTTTTTCCTACTTTTGTGCGTGCTTGATTTTGATTTTTTGTCATTGATATGTTATTTTGGTGTAAAAACCCAACAAATTTGGTATAAGAGCTTTTTAAAGGTTCTAGGTAAAAAGTCCTTTTTAAACTCTTGTAAAACCTTGTGATCTATTTTGAAATGTTGATGATCCACATAAGACACGTATTTTTGTGGTATCTTGAAACTGCGATGGTAAGTTGGAAGTCGAATCGTGTTGTCCTATGACATTTGGCTGATTGAGTGGCATAACTGGTTTTCAGTTACATATTCTGTGATTGATATTATTTTTACAACAATTTCTGGGTAAGATCGTTCTGGATCTTTGATCGAATATTGTTCTATAATACATATACTTTCTATGATTGATGCACGTATACCAGTCTTGTATTTCATGCTACTTGTTGTAACTATATCGGGCATTCATTGTTAAAGCTTGAATATGCATTTATCATTCTCGCACGAGTTTTCTTTAGTTGCAAAAGTTTCAAAAACTTTTCTGCTATTAGATGGTCTTGAATTAAAGATCACTTATGTCCCCAGGTGATAGTTACCCATTACAGAACCTATAATGGGTTCGAGGGTCAAATTATCACAATTCGATGAAAATGAGATTACTCTATATGGAAGCCGAAAATAAGGGCCATTTTGGTCCAGTAAAAGGTAGCAAAAGACCTGGATGATCCTGAAACTTTTTCTCCTAAACTTAAAGCAAAACCTGATGAAATTGAGAATATGAATGAAATTGCATATAATTTTATTATTTTACATTTATTTGATGACATTGTAAGACAAGTTGATGAAGCCAAATATGCAAGAACTTTGTGGACAACACTTGGAAATCTGTTCTTGACTAAGAATCTACCAAATAAAATCTATCTTTTGGAAAAGCTGTATAGTTTCAAAATGGATACTAGAAACATTTAGAGGCAAACCTAAATGATTTTAATATTATTGTTAAGAGTTTTGCACATAATGAATAGAAGTTTGAAGATGAAGACCTTGCTATCATCTTATTAAATTCATTGCCTAAGTCTTACAAAAATGTTAAGAATGCTATAAAATACTCAAGGGATAAATTAACACAAGCAATAGTTATAGATGCTTTAAGGTCTAGGGAGTTAGAGGTTAGGAAAGTTTCTAAATACAACTAATGACAAGAAATCGTGTTTGTAAGAGGGAGAACAGAAAAAAGAGAAAATAATTTTCTAAATAGAAAAAGTAAGGGAAAGTCAAAAGGAAGATCTAAGTCCAAAGATAAAAGTAATAAAATGTGCTATCCCTGTGGTAAACTAGGACTTTAAAAGGGATTGTTATGACTGGAAAAAGAAACATAAATATCATAACAATGCTGAATTGAATAATGCTGCAGTAGGTCCAAAATTAGACAGTCTGTATGTCATGACCATGTCTAACAAAGAAGTTAATATGGACTGGATCTTAGATTCTGGATGTAAATCCATGTGTGCCCTATAAAATCTTGGTTTTATAACTACAAAGAGATAGAACCTAAAAAGGTATATATGGGTGATAATAACTCTCAAATTGTATTTGGGATAGGTGACATTACTATAAAAAATGCATGATGGCATTGTCACGCCAATCACGAATATAGATATGTTCCAAATCTGAAAAGAAATCTCATTTCAATGGGAATTCTTGAAGATGAGGGACGTGTCCTTAAATCTGACAATAACACTCTAAACTAATGAAATGATCTTTAGTTGTATTTAAAGGACCTAAAAGGAATGGTTTGTATTATCTTATGGGTGAGACAATTATTGCCTAAGATTCCAATTCCCTTTCTACAACTGAAAATAAATCTAAACTTTGGCATAAAAGAATGGGACCTATTGGAAATAAAGGCTTAAAATATCTAAGTAATAAAAAATTTATTGGGAAAGATATAGTCGAATCCCTTGATTTCTGTGAGATCTATGTGCCGGGTAAATCTCACAGAGTGAGTTCTGAGACAAGGTCACACACTACAAATTGACGTTTAGACAATGTTCATTCAGATTTATGGGGACCTGAAAGTCATCCCACTTTTGGTAGGAATATGTATTTTTTGTCTATAGTTAATGACTATTCTAGGAAGGTATGGGTTTTCCCTTTAAAGGCTAAATCTGAAACCTTCCAAAAAATTAGAATTTGGTTAAAAATAGTTAAGAATTAACTTGATATGAAGTTGAAGACTCTAAGGACCGACAATGGATTGAAATTCTGTAACTCCAAGTTTGAATATTTCTATAAACAGAAAGGAATAGTGAGACACAGGATTGTTAAGCACACACCCCAACAAAATAGGTTGCTGAGAGAATCAACAGGACCTTAATGAATAAGTTCAGGTATAAGTCGATTAGCTCAGAGCTTGCAAAAGGGGTATTGGGTTGAAGCAGTAAGTACTGCTGCTAATCTGATAAATAGATCTCCTTGTAATTTTGTAGAGTTTAAAACTCAATAAGAACTGTGGACTGGAAAACCTCCTAACCGTCACATATTAGAGATTTTTGATGTGCTACATATACATACTAAATTGAGGGAAAGCTAGATCCTATAGCTACCAAATATGTCATGTTAGGGCATCCTAAAGGGATGTAGGGTTACATGTTATAGGTTTTATGGGTACAGGGCATTAAAATCATCAATAGTAGAAATTTTGTCTTTAATGAACTTGAAATGCCATGCCTGAAACATAAAATTGATAAGTCTACGTAACCTGAAATTGATGAGAGTCCTCAATGTGAAGTGAAGTTAACTAGATTCAGTTTTACACAACCTGAAAATGGTGAAACAAAAGCTGAAGTTATTTTGATAGAAGAAAATAAGGTTAATCCTAATGAAGGTTAAGCCCATGAGCCCTATGTAACAAATGAACCTCAAATCGAGACCGAACCTAAAGCCTATATTATTCATATAATATATCCCACAATTAGAGACTATCAATTGGTTAGAGATAGGGAAATGACACATTCAAAACCTAATCCCAGATATGAAACCCAAAATCTGACCGACTTTGCCCTGATTTTAGAAAAATCCTTAGAACATTCAGAACCTGCTTCATTTGAAGAAGCTAGGAATGGACATAATTATGGAAATTGGAAAAGGGCAATAGAAGAAGAGATGAAGTTTTTACTTGATAATAAAACTTGGAAACTGGTAAAGAAACAAGAAAACCAAAGAATTGTCTAATGTAAATAGATCTTCAAACTAAAAGATAGGATCACACCATCTGACCCTTTGAGATACAAAACCAAGCTTATAGCCAAAGGCTTCATTTAAAGAAAAGGTGTTGATTACAATGAGATCTTCTCTCCTATGATTAATTATAAAACTATACGATTAATTCTTTCTCTAATTGTTCAATTCATTTGGGAACTTGAACAATTAGATGTCAAGACTCCATTCTTACATGTGGAGTTAGAAGATGACATATATAT
Organism: Fraxinus anomala; assembly: GCA_903798345.1. Classification (NCBI taxonomy): domain Eukaryota; kingdom Viridiplantae; phylum Streptophyta; class Magnoliopsida; order Lamiales; family Oleaceae; genus Fraxinus; species Fraxinus anomala. The sequence continues at coordinate 8,934 of CAIGRN010010318.1, read as the reverse complement.
ATGAGTCAACCCCAAGGGTTTGAATTGAATGGAAAGCCTAATTTTGTCTACAAATTGCAAAAGTCACTATATGGACTCAAACAAAGTCCAAGACAGTGGTATATTAGGTCGACACATATGTACTGAAAATTGGCTTTAAGATGAATGAATATGATCACTGTTTATACTACAATAATGCTAAGAGTGGAAGTGAAGTGTATTTGCTTTTTTATGTTGATGACATGTTGTTAGCCAGCTCTAGGAAAACTAAAATAATAAGACTTAAAACTTTTCGAAGTCTGAATTTTAATGAAAGACTTAGGTAATGCTAAGAAAATATTGGGGATGGTTATAAAGATAAATAGGCAGGAAAATAAAATAACTCTGACACATGAAGCCTATTTAAACAAGGTTATAACCAAGTTTGATATGAAAAAGGCCAAATCTGTAAACATAACTCTTGCTGCCCACATGAATCTTTCAACTACTCAATCACCAAAAGCTGAATCTGAAATGAAATATATGAAGAATATCCCATATGCTATTACTATAGGACGAGTCATGTTTTCTATGATTACTACTATGCCTGATTTAGCTTATGCTATAAGTTTTCTAGGTAGATTTATGTCTAATCCAGGAAAACCTCACTGAGCTAGGTTAAAATGGCTACTACGATATATAGCTGGGACATTGAGTACATGATTAGTGTTTGAAAAGAGATATGAACAGCTAACTTTAAGGGGTATGTAAATTCTAATTTCGCCGTGATAAAGACCAAAAAAGTCTGCTATTGCCTATTTGTTCACACTTGGTGATAATTGCATCACAAGAAGTTACAACTTCAATCTATTGTTGCTTTATCCAGCACTGAAGCTGAATATTTAGCTATCACTGAATCTATAAAAGGGTGTATATGGTTAAAAGGAATTTTAAATGAATTGAATTTTCTACATAAATCACATGTTATTCTTACTGATAGTCAAAGTGCTTTACTTTTGAGCAAGAATCCAATTTACCATGAAAGGTCTAAATACATTGAGGTGGGGTGCCATTTCATAAGGGAAAAATTATATCTGGCGATCTTATTCTTGAAAAAATCATATTGTTGTTAATCCATCTGATATGTGCACTGAAACTCTGCCTAAAACTAATTTCAGATCATATTTATCTCTTCTCCATATTGACATATGTTAATCTTTTGCAGGTATCTGGGCGATGTTGTAGGGTAATTTATTGTCATGTGCAAGTAAGTAACTAGAGAGTATGTGGTTTGAGAACCAAGGTACATATTGTAAAAAAAAATGTGTTTATGCAAACCACACTTTACTAAGGGCAAAACTAGTAATTGATGTGCTACTAAGTTGGATGTGGAGGGCCTCAAGTGGCAATCCCCAATTGGCATTGTGTACATCACTTGGATTGTGCTAGTTGAGGAGCAATTTGGACCGTCTATTCTCCATCAATGGCTGGGATATAATCTCTTGGCTTTATAGTGGGAAGGAGTATCTGTTGAGATAATTTTTGACTTTTTGGTTTCTCTTGAATCCGTCTTTTTCTCTCAAGTTTGAGTCTTCCGGTTCTCATTGTTATTTAATTTTATGCCCTTAATCTATATTGTGCTAAATTAATGTTGTAACCATATGAAAATCGACTTGCTACAGTGTTTTAGGCCATGCTATTTTGGGCAGTAAATCTGTAGATATTCAAGTTGGAGGGTTTGGTGTTCTTGATATAGATTAGTGTGGTATTTGTGAAGATCTTGTTAGATCTGTGTCGAAAAAGTGTTCTGGCTTGGGCTGTTCATACTTGTACTCTCTCTTGATGGTTTTCTTGCACTAGTGAAGGGATTTTACCTCTGAGTCCCCTAGATTAGGCTTGGCCAAACTAGGTGGACATTTGTTTGTGTTTTTACTTTTTTTGTGCATGCTTGATTTTAATTTTTTTTTATCATTGATCTGTTATTTTGGCGTAATAACCCAAAATATATATATATACACGATCAAATTTATAGAGACGCATTAAAAATTGAGACATGGAGATAGAATTTTTGTTTGACAATAAAATGAAAATATTACAATGTTAAGGAAAGAGACTTTATTGCAATTTGGAAAAGAATTCTACTTTCACAAGGTAAATGACTTTGAATGTAATTAGGACTTCATGATAATTAAGTCGCTTAGCAAATGTCTGTAATACACAATGAAGGATAGATAATAAGGTGTAGCCAAATAAAGACCACTCAGCCAAGGTGAAAAGTGTGTGAAAGAGAAAGAGTGGATGTGTTTAATTGATAATTCATTGGCTGTCGTGAATGTGACGAGAGAGAAAAGGTGAGAAAAATTAGAAAAATTGTACTCTCAAGTTCTCCTATGGTTAAATTTGATTTTTTTTTTTGGTTTCTGCTTCATTTATCATGTTTTCTGTTTCCATGTTCATAAGACATCAAGTGGTATTAAAGCTTATACTTCGATTTTGAGATTGCCCTGAAGATGATGGTAAGTTTAAAATTTGAGGGGGAGCTATAGAGATTGGTTGGCACAAACGTGGAGTTGCATTTGTGATAAAGTCAAACTCGAGTACAACTATGATGATTGAGTTCCATCTATTAAGAGTGACGTTGAGAAGGAGTTGTAGTGATATAGTTACATAGATGTGGAATTGTAATGATCGAGTCATGCAGAAGAGGGTTTGTTAAACACAAGTTCTGTAGTACAAGAAAATTGAAGATTATAGTGCCATATTCAAATTGTAAAGTCAAGTTTGAGGAATATTTGAGTTTAGTTCTATTAACTAGAAATGGTTCAAGAATGGTGGCACCTACATGTAAAGGAGTAATAATGGATGCCAAGACATTGCCAAGATTAAAAGAATTTGAGTTAAAGTGGAGATTATTGAGAACTTTCATTTATGAAATAAAAGATGTAAGAAATTATATCCTAATACTAAGATCTTGGAATCCTATGATTTTCATATATAAATCAATTGATCAAAAAACATAACTTGATCCATGTCAATTTAATTGAAAGATTTAGACCTACAAAATAAAGAGAAACAAAAAACAAGAAACTATTATCTCTTTTCTTCTCTGTAATTGAACGTAATTAATTTGATAGGTTCCATTAACGCTTATAGGTAGAAAGAGGCAGTTTCTCATGGGCCTTAAGAAACAACCCACTTTCCATCAAAGTGTGCGGTTATGAAATTGTCACTTCTAAATGCGTCAATTGGATTTTAAGAAGATTGCTGTAGATTTGTCACAGTAAAGTTTCAGTGGCTTGGTAATACTATCAACAATTCCAAGCTCTAAAATAAAGTTCCGCAACTAATTTCCTTGAACTGTGGCCCCAAAGCATGTCACAAACTCAGCTTCCATAATGGATGTAACAATGACCGACCGTTTCATATTGACCATGATATAGCCCCTCTATCCAAGTGAAACGTATAGTCAAATGTGAACTTTCTAGTATCTGAACATCCAGTAACATCCAAGTCATAGTGAGTGTGTGGTCTTTTATTCCTTGTAAGTATCTCAAAACTTTCTTTGTAGCTTTCCAATGATCAAGTCTTGGGTTAATTTAATACATGTTCAACAGTCCAACAACAAAACTGATGTCGGACCTGATGTAAGTCTCGGCATACATTAAGCTCCCAACAAGAGATGTATAAGGAATAGCAGCCATTTGTTTGCGTTTCAATTGATTCTTAGGAGATTGCATGAGACTAAATTTGTCTCCTTTCGAAATTAGAACGACACTCGCTGAACTTTTCCATCTTAAATCTCTCTAAAACTTTATTTATACATGTTTTTTAAGACAACCCTAATAGTCTTGTGACTTGTCTCATAATATTTCAATTCATATCATATAAGTTGCCTCTTCCATATCTTTTATTTCAAAATTCTTAAAGAGAAATTTCTTAGTCTCGTATAATTAACTAAGATAAGAACAGCCAAAGGGCCTTTGTGTCCCAATATCCAACAAAAATTAGCCAAATGTGTGGAAATAGCTGAGGAGTATATAATTGACTAGTTTGGGGGACCCACAATTTCATGTGAAGTGTCCTACTGTAGAATTTGTGGTTGATTTTTCAAACAAAACATGTGCATGAAGGAGATGGGATTTGACGGGAATTCTATGTGGGCATGGGGTTTCCATTATACTAGACAGAGGGGATAACCCTACAAAGTATGTGCACGAGTGTTATACAATGCCAACCTATCTATAGTGCTATGAAACATTGTTAATCCCATTAACGATAAGAAATTGTGGCCGGTAGTGAATACTCTTCTTTTAAAACCATTGGGTTGGGTTATAGCGAAGGTGGAAATGAAACAAAAGAAGCGAAGAAGGCAGCAAGGGGAAGATGTAATCACACGTTTATGCCCCACATCAAGAATGAAGGAAAAATGAACGATGAAGATGACTTGTAGTGTATGTAGTTTAACTAGCTACAACAAACGTTACCAAGATAAGGCAGATGCCCCAATTGAAGTTTGTGTCTTTTTTAATATGAAATTAGCATGTTCTAAAATTATGTAGTTTGATTTAAGGAGTAAATTTTTAAGTTTTTAACTATGTTTCTAGATATTAGGATTGGATTGGCAATGGTATTAACCATATAAATGAAGATAGATCAGGCCAAATTGAATGTCAATTTTCAAGGGTAATTTTTGTTTGTTTTACGAATATATGACTTCCTTCGACTTTGTATTTATGTATTTACAAATCTTAATCCTTTTTTCTAACATAGGCCTTGTTGATACCTAGAAGATCAAATGAGAATTCAACAAATGAAATGCAACAAAGTTCTCCAACATATGGATGTATTTTCATGCCCACGCATGGATTGGATAGACAAGTGATGCACAATCTAACAACAAAAGGTCATTTCCCTACTACAACAAGGTAAACTGGAAATATTCCAATAGCCAACATGGTTAATGTTTTTTTTAGAGTCAATTTTTCTTACTCAAATCATTGTTTGAAACTTTACAAGGATTGAATTTTGATTGAGATCTAATCAGTTATTTGAAATACTTGTAAGAAAGCAATGAGTGGAAAAATGTATGAGTTGTGAGACTAATAGAGGGAAAAAACCAATTTGAGTGATACATAAGTGTATACACGTGAGACAAATATTAAATTAGATTTAGGATGTCGGATATCGGATGAGGTTATACGAAAATTCGAAAGGTTGTTGAGGATGTGAGGGATAGATTGGATAGACAAGACACATTGCTTGCTAATTTACACAGGGAACAACCTAGAGAAATTTCTAGGGTAAAGAGACAAAGGAGGTGAGATCATAGAGCAGATTTTGCTGGTGAATGTGAAATAAATAGTAACATTAATGAGGATGCATTGGTAGATGTCGAATAAAGAAGAATAAGGGATAGATGAGTTAGCATGAAAGGAGGGATAGAGATCTTGTTGGAAATGGTGTTGATAGAAGTATGGGCAATATCAAAATTACAATTCATTCATTCATTCAAATAAATGAGTGATCCCAAGGCATAATTGGAGTGGAAAAAGAAAGTACAGTTGATATTCGATTGCTACAACTACTCGAAGGAAAAGAAGGTAAAGATTATGCTATCATTTCGTGGGATCAACTAGTACCATCTAGGATGAGGAACCGCGAGAGGTCTATTAATACATGGGAAGAATTGAAAGCTATCACGATGAAGAGATTCGTGCACAATCATTATTATAGGGAGCTTTATAAAAAAATTGCAAAGCCTCTACTAAGGATCTAGGAGTGTGGAAGATTATTACAAGGAGATGGAGATTGCTATGATTAGAGTGAATGTTGAGGAGGATAAGGAGGCTACCATGGCACAATTTTTGAATGTTTTGAATATGGAGATAGCTAATGTGGTAGAGTTGCAATATTATGTGGAGTTGGAAGACTACTACATGTAGCTACGAAGGTGGAAAAGGCAATTGAAGAGGAAAGGGACAACTAGATATTCATCGGGTTCTTCGAGTTCTAACTCTTCTTCAAAATCGAAGTGGGATAACAATATATATGATGGGCTGTTTCAAAAAGTAGGACTGAATTATCGAAAGGAAAAGAGGAATTTGCTAGCAAAGCTACACCCAAGGTGAATTCCCAACCCTCTAGGAATTAGGATATCAAATGTTTTAGGTGCTTGGGAACGGGACACATTGCTTCTCAATGTCAAAAAAAAATGCGATTTTGCGAGACAATGAAAAAGTGGTGAGTAATAGTAAGGGTGAATATGATGACATGCCGAAATCAGGAAATTCTAGTGATGGTGAGAAAGTGGAGTATGTAGTGGGACAACTATTGATTATATTGTGAGCTCTTAGTGCTCAAATCAAAGTGGATGACTTGGAGCAACAAAGGGAGAACATATTTCATATGAGATGCCACATCAATAATAAGGTATGTAATATGATTATTGATGGGGATAGTTATACCAATGTAGCACACTATACTTGTTGAAAAATTGGGATTAACCATGTTAAAACATCATAGACTTTACAATTTGCAATGGTTGAATGCATGTGGAAATGTTAAGGTGAATAGTATAGTGTTGGTGAGTTTCTCAATTGGGAGGTATCATGACGAAGTGATGTGTGATATAGTGCCTATGCATGTCAAGCATGTCTTGTTGGGAAGATCATGACAATATGATAGGAATGTGATTCATGACGGGTACAAAAATATGTACATTTTTACTAAGGATATGAAATCTATTACTCTTGTGCCGTTGACACCACAACAAGTGCATGAAAATTAAATCAAATTGAAAAGATAGGAAAAAATAGATTGAGAGAAAAAGGGAGTGAGATTGATCTTTCACAATAAAATAGCAAGAGAGAAAATAGTGATGTGACTAATTGTGAGAAAAAAGAATAGAGTTACAAGAGAGTAAAAAGAAAAAGTCTTATAATAGGAGAGAAAATTCGAAAGTGAATTTCTTTGTAAAATGGAGTGAGTTGAAGAGGGCGGTAATTGAGAACTAACTTATGATCTTATTGGTTTATAAGGAATCACTCCTCAACTTTGAGGAATCTAAAACACTCTTTTCTAGTTTGGTTACTTATTTGTTGTAGGAATTCAAATGCATGTTCTTGGAGGATATGCCTAGTGTGCTACCACCCACTTGAGGTATTGAACATCAAATTGATTTCATATCTGGAGTTCCAAATAGGCCTGCTTATCGGAGTAATTCTGAGAAGATTAAGGAACTTCAAATGCAAGTGAAAGAATTGATGAGCAAGGGTATGTGAGGAAGAATATGAGTTCATGTGCCATGCTAATGCTACTTGTGCCAAAGAAAGATGAGATGTGTGTCGACTGGAGGGCCATCAACAATATAACGGTAATGATGATATGTTAGATGAATTACATTCATGAATATTTAATAAAATTGTTCTTAAAAGTTATCATCATATTAGGATGAGGGAAGGCTATTAATGGAAAATCACTTTTAAAACTAAATATGTGTTGTATGAGTGGTTAGACATGCCATTTGAACTTACTAATGCACATAGCACATTTATGAGATTAATGAATCATGTTTTACGTGTATTCATGGGTAAATTTGTAGTAGTTTACTTTGATGACATCTTGGTATATAGTAAGGATCTGAATGAACATATACGACATTTAAGATGTGTGCTTATGGTCTTAAGGCAAGAACAACTTTATGCTAACTTTAAAAAGTGCACATTTTGCATGAAAATAGTTATTTTTCTTGGTTATATCGTTAGTACAAAGTGTTTTGAAGTGGATAAGGAGAAAATTAAAGCCATCAAGGAGTGGAATACACCTAAAAGCATAAGTGAGGTAAGAAGCTTTCATGAGTTAGCTAGTTTTTATAGGCGTTTTGTTAAATACTTTAGCACACTTGCCACACCACTCACGGAGATTGTAGAGAAAAGTGTAGAATTTCATTGGGGCATCGAACAAGAACATGCTTTTAACACCATTAAGGACAGGTTGTGCACCACACTGGTTTTATCATTACCTAACTTTAACAATACTTTTGAGATTGAATGTGATGCCTCAGGTGTAGGTATTGGAGCTATTTTGATGCAGGATAAAAGACCAATAGCCTACTTCAGTGAAAAGCCAAATGGTACAGCTCTCAGCTATCCTACATATGATAGAAGATGTATGCACTCATTCGAGCTTTAGAAAAATGGCAGTATTACCTATGGCCAAAGGAGTTCGTGATTCACACTGACCGTGAGTCCTTGAATCATATAAAGGGTCAAGGTAATCAAACAAGAGACGTGTAAGGTGGATGGAGTTCCTCGAGACATTTCTTATATTTTTCGGTACAAACAAAGTAAAGAAAATGTGGGATGCTTAGTCAAGGAGGTACGTACTTCTAACTTCTACCAATTGAAAGTTACTAGTTCGACCCTAAAATCACCTAGAGGGGGTGTATAGGCAAATAATGCGGAATTAAAATTATCGTCGATTAATATTGCAACAAGTCACAATAATTAATTACTCTAGTTTTAGTTCAGGTGAATTAACTACCCTATATTGAATTGCTGACTTGTATGAAATCAATAATGTAAACAATACACGGAATTGATAGAGAAAATTCTTAACTGGGTAAAAATTTCGGGACCAAGCCAATCGTTTTCACTATAGACAATAACAACTTACAATATGATCCAACCTAGAAAATTCATTAGACTTCTGATCTAATTCATGCAATTTCCAAGACCCGCTAAAACGTGTTTCACTCACACTTGTTCCCGATCTTCTGATATTGTCTATCTCCCGTGGATTACCAAGAACACGTTGTTCTTGTATTCTTCATATACTTCTTGTACAACTTCCCTCAAACTTCAGCAATTTCTGAAAATTATTGAGAAAGTACCTTCTTGATTATATGTAGGAAGTAGGCATTTTAGATGATTTGAATTCAATATTTTTCCCAACTTGTGATTGATTGATTTCAAGAAT
>CAIGRN010010307.1:0-21445 GCA_903798345.1 Fraxinus anomala | reverse complement strand
GAGAGAGGGAGAGAGAGGGAGAGAGGGAGAGAGAGACTAAACGTCAAGGCTGGAGATAAGAATCTCCAATTATGGTGGGTCATGCAAATAATTAAGATCTATAGTGATTAAAGAATTGATTGCACAAGCACTTACTCAATTGATTAGAATTTTGAAGAATTTGATTAAATTTATTTTCAAAGATCGAGAAGCTGACTCTTATTTACCTATAACTTAAGGTCGGAAACAAGAAAATTTAAATAATAAAAAAACTGAATCATTACTTGGTTTGGCTTAGAAAAGGAAACTATTCATTGCTTCGCAAATTCAGCAATCCTTTGACAGCTACATGCAGCAGTATCTAATTATATATAGAGAAGAAAAAAATACAAAAGTATAAAACTGCAATATCTGCAGCTATTGCTTGTAAAAGCCTGAGATGACCGACCATACATACAGTGAAGTGAATAACACTTCTCTTGGGGTGAAAGATTCCCGATTCAGCACCTATGTCGCTAGCTACGCCCTAACTGGGCACAGTTGATCAGGTTATTTAGCACGTCTCGAGCATAGGTTTAAGGGGAGGTTTAGCAACTCAAGCTTTTTTAGGAACTAAAGGAGCAGAAAACACATTAAAAAAGAAAGAAATTGGGTTTATCGGTATTATAATATACACCTTCTTGTGATTTATTAGGAGTTACAATAGATTGAGACGAGCTGGTTCGACCCAATACACAAGCCCAGCTCGAGCTCGGCTCTTGTTCAAATCTTATGATCGATTTGGCCCTTGGCGCGTGGACTTCATGAGCCGACTCTACTTTTTTTAAATAAATTAACAAAATAAACCTAAATATGAGCAATTTAAAAAAAAAAATTAACAAAACAAGTCCAAAATAATGAATAAAAACTAGCTGACCCATGAGTCCAAATGAGCCAGCTTGTTGGTTCATACCCACTCATGTACAAAATGTGAGCTCGATTCGGCCCATGACTCAAATCAAAATGAGTTCGAGCAATCCATAAGTTGAGCCAGAATGAGTTGAGTCCATGAGCCGCTCAACCCGTTTTCCACTCGTGCTATGGATTAATAGCAGTTTTTAAAAGCATGTAATAGTCAAATACCATTTCAAAGAATGAGAGAGCGAAAAAATCCTTTACAAAAATAAAACCACTAAAGAAAAAGGTAAGAAATTGAGACTAATAAAAAAGAAACTAGAGTTTTAAGGTATCTGAAGTGTCCTTAGTTCACCTATGAATGGCTTTCCTAGTCCATAAAGACAGTGTTCCTTCCTTTTTCTACAACTTACTTATATTGATTATTTCCTAAGCTATACATTGTTGAATTCTCAGCATATACCTTATTCCTCAAGAAAATGCATTCATCATATGCAGTAGGAAAATTGTATTATCTTTCTTGTTTTTGTTCGAGTGATAAAATGCTTATCATAATTTCAAGAAACAACAATTCATTTATAATTGTTTGCGTCAATATCCAAATCTTGACATAACATCGATTGAATTTGAATGAGCAGGAGGTTTCGGAAGTTACCTATTCGGAATGAGTGATGTTATTGCCAAACAATCTACTGAAGCTAATGATGGACAGAATATTAAGAACCCATCACTAGCATGGATGATTGGCTTTCTTTTTGTGGTTAGCTTTCTCGGGCTCTTCTCCGTGGTACCACTACGAAAGGTACATTATTAAACTCAGCAACGCTTTGTTACTATACATCGAGTTCACTTGTCGTGCCTATGACATCCTATAAAATTCTTGAAGTCTTTATAAGTATGAAGTTTAGCCCACAGATGTGATAAAGGGGAGAAGGAAAATTCCTGTTTCATGTATGATCAAAAATCATCGACTGCATGCATTTATTAGACCTGTTTCAACCATAATCTTAACTTGTACAAATGTTTTGGAATTGAGAAAAGTAACAATAAAATTGTTTCAAATTTGCTTCCTTTTGAGCTGAACATTTTTCCTTGTCATTGCAATGTAATGGTTTAATATCATAATACAATCTTGATTTGTTTATTATTACATGATTTAGATAATGATTATTGACTTCAAACTGACTTATCCAAGTGGAACGGCAACTGCTCACCTAATCAACAGCTTCCACACTCCCCAAGGAGCCAAACTAGCAAAGTGAGTTTCCATAATTCTTATTTAAACTTCCTTCTCTCGATCTTGATTTGCATAGAAATTTCCGACATAGTAGACTGTGGACCAATTTGGAATCTTATTCTTCTTATTGTTGTTTCACTTCAGGAAACAAGTCAGAACTCTAGGAAAATTCTTCTCTTTCAGCTTCCTGTGGGGCTTCTTTCAGTGGTTTTTCACTGGAGGAGATGGCTGTGGATTTGTAAACTTTCCTACATTAGGTCTTAAAGCCTACGAGAACAGGTGAGTGGTTAAAATTTCTCTAGAGAATATAAAAAGTTAAACTGTCTATCTGTAAGTTCTTGTATCTTAGAAAAGAGAAGATCTTGAAATGAAGAATTTAACCTTTCATTGTCCTTATTAACCCTTTTCATTCTTTTGCTAATTCAAAAACCAGGTTTTACTTCGACTTCTCAGCAACATACGTTGGAGTTGGCATGATATGCCCATATCTGATCAACATATCTTTGCTAGTCGGAGCAATCCTCTCTTGGGGTCTAATGTGGCCACTTATAGGAGACAGGAAGGGTGATTGGTATTCTGCAGAATATCCCTCTAGCAGCCTTCATAGTTTGCAAGGCTACAGGGTACATTTCCTTAATATCTTACTTTCAAGGCACCAATTACAAGTTTTGAATGCATAACCATCCATTCATTTCTTCTTATAGGTTTTCATATCAATAGCCATGATCCTCGGTGATGGCCTCTACAACTTCTTTAAGGTCCTTGGTCACACCATATTTGGACTGTATAACCAAATCCGTGATAAAAATTCTCACTCGGTCCTCCCAGTTGGCGGCCGTACCTCATCTCCTACGGATTCTGTCTTATGATGACCAGCGCCGGACCCAACTTTTTCTCAAAGACCAAATCCCTATATGGGTTGCCATTGTTGGCTACATCACCATTGCAATAATCTCTGCTGCAACACTTCCACACATATTCCCCCCACTCAAGTGGTATTACATTGTCGTCATATATATCTTGGCACCCACACTTGCCTTCTGTAATGCATATGGGTGTGGGCTCACCGACTGGTCATTAGCATCTACTTATGGAAAGCTGGCTATCTTTGTAATTGGTGCATGGGCTGGAGCCTCCCATGGCGGTGTTCTTGCAGGACTAGCTGCATGTGGGGTCATGATGAATATAGTCTCTACTGCATCTGACCTAACTCAGGACTTCAAGACGGGTTATATGACCCTGGCTTCTCCTCGGTCCATGTTTGTGAGCCAGATTATTGGAACAGCAATGGGATGTGTTATTTCACCTTGTGTATTTTGGCTCTTCTACAAGGCGTTTCATGATTTGGGCATCCCAGGTTCGCAATATTCTGCACCTTATGCTCTTGTATACCGTAACATGGCAATCTTGGGAGTTGAGGGGTTCTCTTCTTTGCCAAAGAACTGCCTTACTCTATGCTACGTGTTCTTTGTTGGAGCTGTTGTTATTAATGGCATAAGAGACATTGTTGGAAAGAAATGGGCTAGGTTCATTCCTCTTCCCATGGCAATGGCGATACCATTTTACCTTGGAGCATATTTTACAATTGACATGTGTATTGGAAGTTTGATACTGTTTATTTGGGAAAAGATTGACAAAGCAAAGGCTGATGCATTTGGACCGGCTGTGGCTTCTGGATTGATCTGTGGTGATGGGATATGGACATTGCCTAGTTCAATATTAGCCTTGGCAGGCGTAAATCCACCCATCTGCATGAAATTTCTGTCAAGGAAAACAAATACTAGGGTTGATGCTTTCTTAACTTCTTAGCTCTAATATCAGTATCAGTAGCTATAATCCGGTAACCGGATTTCATCAAGTCCCGTGTGCTTTTCTTTTTATTCTTCTTGTTTTCCTTCTATAGCAAACCTGCTTCTGTCACTGATCTAAAATGTAAAACTATCCATGTAAATGTATCGTGTGCAAATTACTTGCCAACTATTATAAGTGAATTGAATCAGAGGAAAATTATATCTTGAGATCCAGAAAACCTTGAATATTTCCATTTCTCAGCCTTATTCTCAAACTCAAACCAGTTAAAATGAATGTTAATGTCTTTCACTTGTGTAAAGTTTTAACAGTAAATTATATCCTTTTATTATGTAAAATTGTAGTCCAACTTTTGTAATGTAGATACTTGCTGTGGCAGGATTATAATTTTTCAGCCAGCACCTTCTGGAGGAAAGAGTCGTGTAGAGGCACTTTTTCAACTTATTTAATTCCTGAATTACTCTTTTGTCTGAAATTATTCTCTGAAGGAATATCAGTAAACTCAGAGAGAATAGCCCTGAACTCCTCTCCTGAAAGTGTTTCCTTCTCCATCTGCACCTCCACCAATTTATCAATTGCCCATCTGCTGTTCCTTATGTGCTTTTTTGCAATTTCATACTCGTTATCTATAATAGCTTTGCAAGTTTCTCCAACATTTGATTTCTATCTAAAATTCTTAATAACACATCACTACTCTTCACGCCTCGATCAATCAACGCCCCACGGGCCAATCTCAGACATTCAATATGTTATTACCATTTGATGAAATAAACAGAAAATCCTTAAAAATTTGCATCTGAACCAAGTTATTTTATGGTACAAAGCAAATTTTCACTAAATGTACCTGTCTAGCTATTTGAGTAATTTATTGCAAGTCTCCTGCTTTGTGATTTCTGCATCACTGAATACAACTTCCTCGGCTGCCCTGCCTATGACTTGCAAAGAGTTGTTGCTTAGAGATCAATGTTGGATCTTCACCAGGTATGTACCATGTCAGACCTCAAGCTTGTCCTCGAGGGATCAATGTAACTTTTTGTACCGGATCATATCCTGGTGTCAAATTCCTGTGAACCAGAAAAGCATAATAAGATTGTGCGATTGTTCTTGAAAAAAGCTTTAATGCACTCTTTCTAAAAGTGATATTCATGATGATGTTGGTCCTAGATAAATAGATCGAAGCTTAGTTTGAGTTTGTTTTGTAAAAAACCATAAAGAAAAATGCTTAAAAGCAACAAGAACACAGGATTTTTCGGCTAAAGGGCTCGAATCCACTGTAAAGCCCCAAAATCGGGCAAGAACAAGTTCAATACAAAATCTGCAATAAGGGATTCAAAAGGAACCCTTTTCTTGAATAAACCTCTCATATTAGCAATCACTCACAAATAATATGTATTGTTAAACTAATCTCTCTATACAACAATCTCACAAAAAAATCGCACAAAAAAAAACACCTCAGTTGACGACCAATCTAAAGTATCAACTCCTAAAAACACAATTGCCCCCTTTTTATATGAGATAAGCCCATATCATACAGCCAACGGTTTGTGAAATTCCAAGTGTCAAGCATTTGGTAAAGGAGTGTATATATCAAAGAAATACATGCTTTCACCCAAATTCCAGAATCATCTAATTGTTGGATCAAAACATAAAGTTGGACTGGGCAAACGGGCTCAAGATCTTACTCAACCGGAAGTAATGGACCCTCAAAAAATGTGGCAACCCATCTTCACAGATGAGTTAAGCAACTTAGGCGCAAATTGCATGTCCAATTTTGTAATAAGTGGCTAAGATCTTGTTCTTTCCATTCTGTCATCTTGGTTTCTTCCATTCCTGCTACAATTCGGTCGATGTATCATCTATTTCCTGCAATATAATTTTAGGTTTGCCTCTTCTACTATCAAGAATTGCAGCCTCATTCATAATGTTTGCTAAACCTGCACCACTAAATCTGGGAGTTCTCATGGGATCAACATCCTTGTCTAGTTCTTCTTGTTACTATGAACCCAGGGGCGGATATGGGGGGAGGCTGCACTGAGCTTCAGCCCAGTACAACCTTGGCCCGGATACTATTTTGCTTTGTAACTTTTTTCTTAAAAAGTTATATTTCTGCCCAAATTTAAAATTTGCCCACTATCCACTTTCTCTAATATTTGTCAACTTCAAACCTAATTTCTTAAATGGACCAAATTTTAGAATTAACCACTTCCAAAACTCTTGCTCAAAATATAGAACTTCCTTCAAAATTTAATGTGGTAGGTGAAAAGCAAAGAACAACATTATTTTTGCCGCAGTAATCCAAAGAAATAAAATCCAAATGAGACGATATAATTGTATTAATTGATGTTTTATCTTCACATCAGAAAGCATGTCCATGTCAGTAGACTTATGAGCAAGAAAATTATATAATAAAAATAACCATACATATAAAATATGGTGAAGGACAAAAAAACAAAAAAACTATTGAAAATCTTAAAAGTAATTAAAATTTAATTTTTGGTATGTTTCTTTTATTAATTATACTTATAAGTTAAAAATACTTATTGACCATGAAATAGATGTTATTATCAAAATAAGTAACTTGCTCTATATTTAATTTTATCAGCAGAAGTAATTTTTCATAAAAAATTATTTATTTATATATTAACATTATTAAAATTATATTATTGAAGTGAATCAAACATGAAAGTGAATCCAATTTCTTTGAACTCTCGATATTCTTGGTCAGTTTTTCCCACTTCGGGTGGAATTAAAATGTGTTAATATAAAAGACTAACGCCCATATTAGATAATATTTTAGAACGATGTATTTTGAATAAAAACATTTAATAACTAGAATGACTTGTTGTTCTTTTTAGGTCTGGAGTCTCGTAATAGTGCAAATATGTTTTTCTTAATTTTTTGTTGGTGGGTATACATCATTTGTTCATGTTTATCATGTTTTCGCACATTTTGTATTTTCTAGGGAGGCGTCAAGATATTTTATTTGGCAAGAAAAGTTACGAAAATTTAGTAAGAAATCTTAAGAATTGATATGTTTATACTTATTTGAGCATTCGACTCACTTTGTCATTAGTGTCATAAGCTTAGCTTTTTATACTATGATGTGGCATGGTGCATCTCTCATCACATGAGTTCACTGATTTTTTTTTAAATTTCAGCCCATCTCATCGTTTTTTCCTGGCTCCGCCCCTCTGTGTGAACCCTTAGTATATCTTTTATCTCTTTAACATCTGGTAGTCTTACATTAATCTGTGTTAGACAACATTAAACCATTCAAATTTCTCTGAATCATATTCATTTCCACAAGATCAATGTTCCAAAATTGTTACTAAGTGTTAGTTTTAGAGAGATTATTTGAAGTGAAAAGTGATTTTTTTAGATAATATTTGGTTGAATATGAGTTTGAGGGAAAATGATTTCCAGATAAGTTGTGCAAACAAACTCTAATTCCCACAAAGAAAAGAAGGAATATATAGGATGACTAACCTATCTATCGAACCTTCCTGGTTACAATTGCTTTCTTCATGCCAATTTGTTTCTTTGTTTGTTTCGTGATTTCAGTATTTTGAGATAATTGTAAGCATGGAATCTTAGTTTTCAGTAAATTTAGTAACTAAAAATTGGTGAACATGGTAAAGTTAAGGATATTATTTTTCCTACTATGTTTGGGGGATTTGGCCTTTGAGTGAGTGAAATTTTATATGACTTTACAAGTGAAAAAGTTTGATAGGCTGTAAATTTTTCATAATCCTTTATATTTTTCTCATCTCCTATTTTTTATGAACAGAAGTAATGTGGGTAAAAAAGAGAATTATTGTAATTCCCAACATGTTATTATTCTTCACTTATATTAAAAAGAAACATATGAAACTTGTCAACATCATCAGGGACGGACCCAACACTTGGCCAGGAGGCGCGGCCGCGCGTGCTGGACTTTGCTGGACTGATCGAATTGGGAGTTCACTTCGTCGCCAGCAACTGCCTGGTTCGTCTTCTTCCTCCCACCTGTTGCAATGCGCCTTCCTGTTGTTGTTGTTTTTTATTTATTTTTTTTTTTTTTTTTTTTTTTTTTTTTAAAATTGGGCCAAATGTGGCCCAGCCCTATCATTTTTTTGTTTTGAAATTGGGCCGGCCCATTTAATTCATCTTTTTTATTTTTTTGTAATTGGATTGGGCCATTTGTCTGGGCCCAATCCTTAATTATATAATATATAAGCCCAAGTTCCCAACCCAAATCTCATTCTCTTTCATTTGAAATCAATCCCCAAATAATCAATTTTTCACCTTTTCCAATCTCTCGACTCTCGAGTTTCACCCGTCTTCAGCAGCAGACTCAAGCACTAAGCCCGCCGTCAAGCTGCAACCATTCGTCACTCAGTCTCCGACAGCACACTCAGACACTCAGCCCCTGGTCACGCCCGCAGCCCGCGAGATTTGGTGAAACCATAAATTGTTTTTGATTGAGTATGCTATCATTTTTTAATTTTTATGAATTATTTTGGACATGTGGCTATCATATTCGATGTTATTTAAGTGCAAATTGTGCAATGAAATGCAAAATTTTCATATTTGATTAATTGATGTTTGTCTGACTTCTTTGCTGATAAATTGGGTGTATGCATAAAATTCACTCTCATTCCTCATTATGAAAAAGGAAAACTAATTTTTTTCCTTGTTAAAGTGTTGCAATGTGTGGTCATTCTAAGATGGATTAGATAAAAAAATGAGAATATTAATCTAGATTGGAGGTGACGGTGATTGAGGATAATTCAACTGTTACAACTTTATTGGGCTATTTTCATTTGGATATCTTCGTGTGCAAATAGAAACCTTCCAACTGCTTAGCCACAATATTCTTTTTCATTTCTGCTTTTAACATTGTAAGGGCACATAAGATTGTGTCATATATTGAATAATTTTAATATTATTTAATTAAATATTAATAAACGACCTCGCTTTTACTATCGCTGATTGTCGACGTTGACCGATCAACGTCTGTCCGAACTGAACTCCAATACTGGGACGGGGTCCATCCCTGAACATCATACAAAATCTATAACAACTTGAGATACGTGCATTGACCAAAGCTTTGCAAATTGTCCATGTTGTGCAATTTTTTGCACGACTTCTCTCGGTATTCTATTGCTTTTTGGGGTTAATTGGTTTATATTTCATGCATTCACACATTAATTTCTATTGCTTGGAGAAAATTTCTTGTACTCTTTGTACCTGTTTTTATTTAATTAACATGTATAGTGTATATTATTTATGATTGTGCTACATGTATATAATGGTTTACATACATATGTAGTTAAATATGATTCGATCAGAATTTTTTTAAGAATTTTTTTAACCAAATAAAAAAAAATTATCTACTATTATTTGACACATCATCTTTATGTAAATCATTATGTAATTCCGTTACGTAAAAACAATATTATTCTACAATTTATTCAGTTTGGATCCTTGTTATACACATTGTGCTGTCATCAAATTTCACATATGAATTGGATTTTAATATCACAAGGAATGTGTTCAAGATCCTAAAATTAACAACCATTGTCAAACTTCAATAGGTTTGAAAATACACCCTTTCAGAGATATTTGTATTGATTCGGCACTGGGCCCCACAATTATATTATGTCGCGTGGCTAAAAACAAGGTTAGGTCCTACCACACGTGACATAACTCATTTTAGGACAATAAACTATAGAACTATTTACTGTAGTTTTCCACTTAAAAAATAAAAATAAAAATCTATACTTTCAAATAAAATAATGAAAACAAAATTTTTGTCCAGAGAAAATCAACCTCGTTAGAGTGAAACAAGGAACATGTTTCCACAAAATAACATTTATTAATTTCTTTTGATTTTTTTAATCGAGTAAATTTATCTCTCCCTTCATTTCATGAAAATAGATAAGATTGCTTTTATTTTCACAACGATTAAAATAATATAATTAATATAGGTAAAAATTACTTGCATTTTTTCTATTACACCCCTAGTAAAATGCACGCAACATTCGTTTTTATACTTGTTCGAAGCTTTCAAAACAACACTCAAATGAACTATTATTTCCCCCCACCCTTTTTTTTTTTAACAAATTTTATTAAGCTGGACATCTAGTGATTGTTTAGTCTAGATCTCGTCATAAGTGGAAAGAACCAATTTTCATTAGTAACAAAAATAAAGCGCTGGTTTTGAAGGCAAAAAGAGAATCAGATCGACCAATATTGATCGATTCTTATATGGTTCAATGTAAACTATATTGTTGTAATCGTATAAACATTTTGGTTTTATATTAATGCTGTGTTTTTAAGTGACAAAAATCGTTGATTATTTTGAATAAATATTTCATATAATTTATAATTTAACTAAAAATAATTCAAAATTTGATTATGCAATTAGGAATAGACTATCAAGAAACGGATCAGAACAGTTCCATTCTCAATTTTAAAAGCTAAAAATGTTTGAATCTGAATTGAATGGTTAATTTCTGGAAATGGAAGACATTCTGTGACACTGTTTTTCTCGGACCGTTCAAAAAGCAAAAGAACAGGAGTATATGTCACATCCAATGAAGGCCCATTCATTACTTACTGCACTTCGCTTCAGACTTGAGAGAGAGCAATTTATTCCAAAATCAACTACACGCTCTTCGAAAAAATCACTTTTCGAAAAAATAAGCATTTACCTTGATTACACACTACAATTGCAACTTTGTTCTTCTTAACGTAGAGAAAAACTTTCCAGGTTTTGCACTTTTATGGGCAACTTTTGGTCTGTGAGCGTTTAGATGAAAGGGATGGGCAATGAAATGGAATGGCTATCAACGTCAACTGTGATAGAAAGAGCAAAAGAGGAACTGGAAATTTTGGAAACTAACCATCCCAATGGCTTTCACTATTTAAAGTCGGAGCTCAAGATTTTCATTTCTAGTTTCGACTCTCACAACTTCCCTCCTCCATGTAATACTATTACTGCTCCTCTGCCTGCTACTTCCTCTGCTCTCACTCAAGGTTTGTACTTTTCTCCTTCTCCTTCACATGTACAAGGTTTGGATTGACGACTTTATGAATGGATTTTCAAGTCTTTTATGATGATTTGATTTGCTGCACTATTTGCAGTAAGTAAAGGACTCCATTTATTGAGAGAGAACTGTTTCTTGTTCAACTACAGGACTGTTATTCAACTTTTTTGTTTCTTTTGTTCATGTTCAAAAAAAATTAGAAGTAAATGTAATGAAATCCCAGTTTCAATTATCATAAATTTTATTTATCAAATCCTCCAAATGTGAACATTCGTGTACCAGCTAAAGAGTGCTGTTTTCGTTGAAACAGAGTCGTCAACCAGCAAAAAGAGAAAGGCAAACAGGCTGACGAGCAATGAGGATACTGATGAAGCGGCTATGCCCAAGATTCAGAAGGTTGGCTCTAATGGATATACAAAAAAGATCGATGCAGTCCTTGAGAGAGCTCAACAATGTATCCATAAAATTCGACGATTCAAGGCCACTTTATATTAGTTTGTAAGATAAAATTACCATTATGCACTGCACAATGTAAGGCCAACTCCTTTCCTTCCTTCTATTTGGGCATACTTGAAGGAACCATAGGCAGAAAAAACAAACGAGGATATTTTGTGAATAACAAAAGCTTTTGCAGTGGAGTATGTTCTATTTACACACAGAAGAAGAGAGCATAAAATACCAATTTGGGAAATGCCAGGTTGTCTCAGAATGTTAGCTCATTATTAAAACGAAAGAGTCTAACCTTCATTTTATATAGAACGATTAAGGTCTAGCCAATGAGTAAATAAATAGCAGGTGTGCAAACAACAAAACAAAATGGACAATAAACTTGCCAAAAGGTAACAAATGAAAATATTCGACAACATTACAAAATTTAAAAAATTGGTCTGGGCTAGATCCATTTCCTCAACAAGTTAGCAGCACGTGCAATTCAGACTAGCAATTCATTGAAGTTTTCGAATCAAACCACGAGCAGACAGCTTCTTCCGTTCTAATTTGCAAGATATTACAATTTTCTTTTGTTTTTTCTTGTTTTCCTCTGGCTAGCTTGATCAGCAATGCAACACTGCAACAATTAAAGAGAACTATTCAGCATCTTGCAGGCAACCCACCTGTGGCTGTCTTTCCAGATAGGATAGACAAGGCAGGACTTTACTACAGTCATAAGCAAACTCATGGAGAGAATTGATAATGATACCTGATATCAGTTGAACCGATCCAATCCTGCCATTCATGAATACTTGAGACCAGCAAAAGCCTTTTGGGGTCCCTCGTCCCTCTGAATTACCAGAAGTCATCTTTAACCTTAAAATCAAGAATGTTCTCCACAAAATGTGTTCAATTTTATATAAGATATGATGTGCCAATTCTTTCTATTAAGGACTTTTTGCAGCAGATTATACAGAAGGTGATTATAAAACTTTTTTGCCCCCAATAAAAACAATTAGTATGATAATATTTATAATAATGCTATTGATAGAGCTCGAGCACATAAAGAGTAAAAAGAAATTCTTCAGTTTCAGAACGACCGTGTCTAAGATGGAGTAAATTATAAAGGGCAACTATACCCAAGATAGAAACACTCTCATTAATGATACATAGAAATTATGCAAAAAGAAACTATGCAAGATTACAGCTATGTTTTTAGTAGATATGTTACCACTAGCAACTTTGCACTTAATCATGGAACAGGACCTCCACCAGAACTGAACCCAGAATAATTCTAATAACTTGTCTAAATTAACCAATAGCCCAAGTACTAGTTAAAATACAATATCAATTTTTAGTAATAAAACTCACACCTTAATTAAAGATGTTATGGGGAAGTCACAAATCTCATCAATAGTTACCAAGTCTAGTTCATTAGCAATTTAGTACAATGACCCAAAATGTGGTATACTGGTGATGGTTGTGAAAGTATCTCTTTCTTCCCAGCTCAAACTTTCAAATAAATAAGATTTCAGAATAAAATATTTTCATAGGAAAATCAATTGCATACTTTATTATGGTATAGATCTCCCACAAAAGATTAGCCTATCTAATATACCAAATAATAGGCGCCATATCCTCCTAGCTCCCCGAGAAAGCATAAAAACATTTACTGTCAAGAAATTAGAGCCAATATCAAAAATAATCTTTTAGTATCAATTCTAAACAAGTGCATTAGCTTAGAGAAAATTTTCTAACTTCTACGTTCTTTTCTACTTCTCAATCACTAAATTTGCAACCATCTAATGAATTATAAAAGAGAACATATACATCGACCAGCTAAAACAGTAGGGACCAGAGGAGGAAGTAAGCAATAACGTAGTTACCTTTGAGGACAGGAGCATATCCCAACTTCTGGTCCATTTGTGCATTATGTGTTCCCTTTGACCGAACTCCTTGAGGCATCTTATTAAAGACCTTCACTTCTTATCCTCCTAGACGCTCCATTATCACTTAGCATATCATTCACTCAATAGAGACCCCAAATGAGTCACTTCCCTAATTCACTAGCTCAATCATTCTTCACTTCTTTCACTCTGTTTCCATCACCCTCCACAATCTTCAACTCATCAATGCGTCTGTCCAAGCCACGACACCCTAAAGCAACAAGATAAAGAAGCTTCCTGCGAGCCTCATAAACTGGATTTGGCTCAACCAAGCATCCCCTCTCATACGCCTCCCTCAGAAACACTGTGTGCCTCTTCCCTTTGGTCGACAAATAGAACATCCCGGGATGATCCAGAAACAAATCCCTAATATTCAAGTCAATTCCAAACCATTGCCTAAAATGACTAATCTTCTCTACCTCCACCATCTTCTCCACAGTCAAGCTCAAGAACTCATGCACAATCCCCACTGCCCGCTTTTCCATTCTCATCATCCCACTCTTACTCCTCTTTTTCTCCACCAAACCCATTTCCTCATATGGCCCTATATATGGTAAGCTCTGCCATTCCTTTACTTTCGCCTTAAAATTCTTTGTCAAACGCATCCCTGGTGGAAACACGTGTTTAAAACTATACTTCAATTCAGTCCTATCCACACTACAATCCTCTTTACAACATTCTTCAACCCTCCATTTTTCGACAGTGGGAACAAAACAATCCTTTGGAACTTCACTAGAATTGAGCCTTAAAACATGAGTATTGGGCTCATTTCCATCAGCAAGCGAAAAGAGGTCAGAATTTTTTGCAATAACAGAGTCCTCAAAGTCATCGGGGAGGCCCAATTCTCTCCATACCTTAAAAACGGCTCGAAGAGGCAGATTTTTTGTCATTGACATGGAGAGAAGCTTTACCAATCTGGTGACGACAAGTGGCAGTGAGTCCTCAATAGCCTCAGACTCTTGACGGATGACTTGTAGGGCGGCGGGAGTGAGGGAGCAGAAAGGCTGGATTTTTTCGGGGTTGTGAAAAATGTGGAAAATGTGGGGGTACTTGCGGAGGAAGGCGGCTGGGCCCCGGTTAAGGTGAAGTTTCTGGGAGAGACGATGGAGGAAGTCGAGGGAAACGGAGGGTGGGTTGGAGGTTGAGGCGAGAATGAGGTCCTGGATGGCGATCGCTTTGAGGAGGATCTTGTATTTCTCCATGAGCTTTTCGAAGGTGGGGTCTCGGGCTCTGGAGGCTACATACTGGGCTGAGGTGGTTGTGGTGCGGCATAGAAGGGCGGACGCGACGAGGGGTTTGGCAGCGAGTGTTCTGAAGATTTGGGCCGCCATTTTTGGCTGCTCTCAGTCAGTGGCTGTGGATTTGGCTCACACTTGCTCGAAGCATATGCAGAAATGCACTTATGCGAAAGCGTGCTGCTTATTCAAAAGTAGGATTCTTCTGGTTTCGCATTTGATTGTGTCCCATTCTTTAATTTTTTTTTTTTTTAAACAATAAAATATTTTACACATAAATTCAAAATATCTTCATACTTTTTAACCATACATTCTCAAAAAAAAATTAGAATTCATTTGATTTGTATTTCAATTTTGAATTTTAAATTTATTTTCAATTTTCTATTTTGAAGGTCTATTTTAAGATTAAAAAATGCGTTTGGTTTGTCATTTCGAAAAATGACTTCTCAAAACAAAAAATTAGAAAACATGTTTGGTTTGAAATTTTAAAAAATTATTTTATGACATTTTATTCTATGAAATTTAGTTATTCAATAAAATAGAATAATTTTATGTTAAATATATTATCAAGTAATAAACACATTTTAAAGTTGATGAATCGTAAAATATTTTTCTCAATACAAAAATAAAATATAATAAATAATAAATTGAGTTCAACATATAGAAAATAAAAATAAAAATTAAAGACATGAACTGTGAATATTTTTATTTATGTTCATTTAAATATTTTTTTAGAATTTTAGATTTATATTTTTTATTTTTAGAATATATTTTTCTGAATTTTTTTAATAATTTTTTATTTTTTAGAATCTATATTTTTATTTTTAAAAATTTTAATCTTTTAAGTTTTATTTTAAAAGCTTATTTTTCATATTTTCAAAATTTTCACTGAAAACACTCTAAACGTCAAAAATAAGTTTTGAGTTTTATATTATAAATTAAATATTTTTAAAAAATATATATTTTCAGAAATATCAAACCAAACACGTTTTCAATTTTCTCAAAATAAAGACTATCAACGAGGGCAAAATGGGGCTCAAACAACCTTAAAATAACAATCGTCGAATATAACAAAGTTTTATTTTGGTTAAACTTTGTTTACTGATACGTAATTTAAAGAGACGAAAAGATTATTGTCACCGTTTACTAAAATCTGCCTCTCCTACATAAGCATATTTGACCTAGTCACATAGACTTCAAGCTAACAAACAAAATCAAAATGTAAATTAATTACAATCCACAACTCTTTCATCGTTTATTCTAAGCGTAATTTTTTTTAACAAAAATGAGACTCAAACAAGCCCTCATAAATAGAGAATGCAAGGAAAAGCTTGAGCTGAAAATTCCAAAAGAACTTGAGTTCATCTGTTTTTTCTAAGTCTAGGGCACATACCAACTTTAAAAAAAAAATGATTTTGGTTTATAATTCAAGTTTAACATATTATCTAGGAAGGTAGTTTTGAGTTCCCTGTTTGGTTTAGTTCAAAATATATTTTTAGTACATCTTGATAAAAATTGATAAAATGTGTAGTTGAAAAGTTGACAAAAGTTATAAATTCTAAAAAAATATATAATAAAATTAAGTCCATGTTTGATGGTCATTATTTGACTAAAAATAATGTTTTGAATAGTGATTTTCAAAAAAGAATGTGTCGTTAAAAAGTAAGGAAAAGTTTTGAATTTACGTGCATTATATTTTATTGTGAAATGTATGATTAAAAATGAGTATGTAGAAAAAAGAGTTTTCAAATAGTGGTTGTCAAACGGTGGATAATTGTTGACATTGATAAATTTTTATGAACCTTCTTAGCTAAACCAAATAGGGGCTTAGGTAAAAATATAATGATTAATTTCCAAGTTCAATTCAGAGTTAGTGGAAATTACACGGGGCATAATTTTTTAAGATCCAACTTCAAAAATAAGATTCTAAGTTTCATCTCTTTAGATTATAATTGATTATTTAATATTTATTAAATAAATACAATATTAATAATCAATCATAATTAAAAACACACGCTAAATTATACAAACACCCCATCTATTATCTCACTTTCTCTCTACTCTCTTCCCCTCCAACAACACCACCACATGCCCTTCTGTCGTCGCCCCTTACATCGAAGAAACTGTCACCACAATTCTGCACAGGCATCGCCCCATAGCTACGCAGGAGCACACAATGACGCTCATCGATGTTGCGAGTAGCATCAACACCATGCAACCTGTCTTAGTACTAGATCTGTTGTTCTTTTTTTTTTTTTTTTCCCCCGAGTTTGATCTCCAAAATAGATGCTATGGAGTCGTGGTGGTCCATATTTTTTTGCCCTCGTTGCCATGATTTAGGAGTGTTGATCATCCCTGAGCGGTGGTGGGTTCAAATGGCAGTGCTAAGCAATGGTGGGTTCAGATGGTTTTATTGGGGGGAAGGGGGTGTTGATCGTCGATGCATGATGGTTGGTTCAAATGATGGTGCAAATAGTGTTTTGGTGGTGTTAAGGTTTTGGGTGATTTTTATTGTTGGTGGTGGTGGTGGTAGCGAGGTGGTGGCCAACAATATTGCAACAAATGGGGTGGTGTTGAGTGAAAGAGTGTTTGAGACCAATTATTTCGTTGTTGTGATTAGACCTAGAGGAATGTGTGATCGTGATTAAATTTGTAATTGTGATTAATAAATTTAATAATTTGTGACTGTGAAATAAATTGTGACCTATAAAATTTGTAATTTATGACTGTGAAATAAATTGTGACCTATAAAATTTGTGGTTTGTGATCAATAAATAAATTGAGATCTATAAATTTAATAATATGTGACCTTAATATATTTAATTAATAAAATATATTTTTAAATAATTATTTTATAAACAAAATTTAATTAGTATATGATTTTGGAAATAATAAACCTCGTTTTTTAGTTTTAAAATTAGTCATACTCTCTCTTTAAAGTTGTACAAGATGAAACCATTATTTTTTGGTCCCAACTGTAGCAACCCAGATAGCCTGGACCAGTCCAGTTCTTGAGGATTTGTCAAACTTCCCCATAAACCAGAAATTAAAATCATATATTTAAATAATAAAACAAAATAATGGATGATAATAATTCCTTTGAGGAAGTCTTCACCTCTAAATTTTACATTTTTTTTTAAATATAAACATAAATAAAAATAACTTTTTAAACCTAAATAATGATGCGGAAAACCAATTTTTGTGCTGCTTTAATTTTGCACCTAATTTTGTACATAATACACGCCTTCTCCAACTGTTTGAATAAATGATTGACTTGGTCCTTGGATACAAGGATTTGTTTGGTAGAGTTTTTTTTAAAACTATTTTTTCTCAAAAGTATTTTTAACAATATATTCTATGTGATTCATAATTTTTTTTCTACCTTTTAATTACATTTTTTTTTAAAGAGGGTCCAAACAAGCATACAATATAAGATAGTAAGATAAAATGACATATTAGAAATAAAATTAATAAATAGCGTTCTTTTATTATATATATAAAAAAACCAATAGATTTGTTAAATGTCAAAATACCGATCACCAATATAATTAATCATGATAGATATTTAATGATTATATTAAATTAAAAACATGTAAGTCATTCGACTAACACTTAAGTTATATAGCCCCTGCTTAATGGCTATTATTGTGTAAGAATGATGTTTTGAATAATATTTTTTGGAGAATGTATAGTGAAAAAGTGGAAAAAAATTTGGGTCCACGTAAAAAATATTTTGTTATGAATGTGCGATTGAAAATAAGTATGAAAAATAAATTATTTTATTTTAAAGGGAGTTAAACATGGGCATTAAGGCACCATTTTTTTTTTTTTAATAAATTCACTGTATTTTAATTGCATTAAAGGTTTATAACAAAATTTTTTTATCACATTAATATTCAACCTAATTAGCACATCTTCTCTCTAAAAGCGGTTTTCGTCTAGAAATTACGTTATCGCACTTCAAAATAAGTAAAAAAAAATATAATCCCAATTTTGCATTTTTTATTTAAAAATACGCTAAAAGTTGAGTTTTTTTTACTCACTACTAATAGAAATTTTGGACGTAGGCCGTTATTGAGGACAAGCTATTATAATAAATATAAGGTGGAGGATAAGATTGCGATAAAAAAGAGTTGGGGAATTAGGTATGACAATCAGTAAATGTTATAAACCTTTAATGAAATTAAAATGTGATGCACTTATATTAAATTATTAATTATGAATTTTATTTTGTTCTAAAATTGCATTAAAGTTTGTCAATTATTTCAGTTTCATCATTTAGGTAAATGTTTTGTCAGTTATTTCAGTTTCATCATTTAGTTAAATGGTGTTAGTCTTTCTAACGAAATATTTGTAATAAGTTGATTAATGTTTTTACCTTACATTAAATTATTTTTAAAAAAAGTATATCAAAACGATTTTAGCTGTCATGAAAATTAGGGCCCTGTTCTCTTTGCCGTTTTCGGGTCGTTTTCTGTTTTCAATTTTCCAAAACAGTGAAAACGCATTCTCTTTCCTATTTTCAAAAACACGTTTTAGAAAAAAAAAAAAAATTGTACTAAAAACGCCAAAACGAGTTTTTTCTCGTTTTGGACATTTACATTGTTTTACACAGTAAAAATTAAAAACACGCGAAACACAGTGTTTGAGCTTCTGTCCCTGGCTTCTCTCTTCTAAACTCAAAGTCCCATCTCTTCTTCTCTCCATCCCCTGCCGGCTTCTCTCTTCTCGACGCCGACGATAGGGCCGGACCTGAGGCGAGGCGGAAGAGGCACGCCGGCTTCTCTCTTCTCAATTTTCCCAGAACAAAACAAAATTATAAAACTCACAATTTCTCACATCAATCTCCCTCTATCTGACAATTGTGAGCCTTAAATTTCTCACATCAAACTCACAATTTCTCACATCAATTTCTCACAATTGTGATCCTTAAATTATACAATTAATTGAGAGGGTTCAGAGGAAGAGCCACCGGCAAGTGGATCTTCTCTCTCCAATTCTGTAGCCACCAACGGCGGCTGAAGAGCCAAAGAAACTTGGAGAAAAGGAGGAGGTCAAAACTGAAGAGAAGATAGAGGAGGTTATTCTTTTCATTATTTTTCTGTTAATTTCACTATTGATATTCAAATTTTTGCATTAATTTGTGTAAATTTTTTGGGTTTCAGCCTCCTGTAATTACAGTTGTTTTAAGAGTGTACATGCATTGTGAGGTTTGTGCTCAAGAAATTAGAAAGCCAATTCAAAGAATGAGAGGTGAATTTTTTACTGTTTTCTTGAGAAAATAGCATTTTTTTAATGGTCTTTTTGCTTCATAAAATTGCTATGTTCTTTACAGAATATTTAATCTCTAAATTAGGATACAATTACAATCTGTACATTCCTTTGTTGGAATAAAGAATCAATTATTCTGTGGTCAATTCAAGCTCAATTTGTTAAGTATTGATGCAAAAATTAGTCAGAATCTAGACAACCAATGGTAATAGTTACAATAAAGTCTCTTGAGTTTTTAAATTTTGTGACTACTGGAATTATTTTGTGGGTTTTGTTAAATATTAGATTTTTTAATGTGGGCTCTGTTAGAATTATGTGTTTTGATATAGGTTTTGGAGATTGATGTTGTTTATTGATTCTTATCTATGATTCTTCTTGGGTGCTGGGCTTTCTGGGTCTGTGAAGTTTCTGCCTAGAGATTTTCTTTCCTTTTGATTTGAAGTGATACTGAGAAACTGATACAATACAATAGTAGCATTGTTTGGGTGTTTACATTGGACCCCTTTTTGATCAAATTTTTTGGGTTGCAAAGATTATTCATTTTGGACTTGTCTTGTGGAGTTGGATTTGCTTTCATGATGTGGAGGTGGAATTTCTGAGGCGGTGAATTCGCAGGGGGAAGGGTAGATGGAGGTGGAGGTGGAATTTCTGGCGATTGGGTTGGGGTTGTATTGTTTGAGTGCAGAGGGTATATAGTTGTTGTAGAACAGGGACAATCTGTATCACCTTCACTGTGCAACTAGAGAAAGGGAAATCATTTTTCTACCGTTTCTTATAAAATCTGTTCATTTGAAAATCCCTTCAAAATTCAGTCAATCCTTTCTTCTTCTTCATAACTTCTCTGCATCAAGTGTCTGCTATCGATCCAAATACCTAATACAATTTAGTTGCCATAAAACAGTAAGCCAGTAATTTCAAAGTAACCATTGGATCAGAAATTCCAGCCAACCACTGAGATAAACCAATTTTGGATTGAAGAGTTTATGAGATCTGGTTTATATAATCCCTTATTCAAAGTATATGTTTGGATTGATGTAGGACTCTATAGTTTGTCTTGAGAGCTATTCTATCTTTCTTGTAATAACTATCTGAACACTTGTAGTGGTTTGGTAAAATTTCCCATGTCAAATGCAATTTGTTAAAAAGGAACTTGTGTTGAAGTCCCCAACCTATTGACCAGTGAATTTCCCATCATTTTCTATATGTTTTCATCAGTTGGGGTTCCTTCTTAGCTTTAATTTATTGATGCATTGTCTGCTTCAAGTATTTCAAGAAATTAATGGCTTCATTCTTTTTTTTATTATGTGATCATTTCTTTAGTAGACATCATAATATCATATTAATTACTGACTTTATTCCTCTTTTCTACAGAGCCAACGCACAACAGCCAAAGCTCTTTGTTGGAATGATTCTTATTCTTATTTTTGCCGAAGCTTTGGCTCTTTATGGTCTTACTGTTGGCATTATACTCTCTTCTCGTGCTGGTCAGTCAAGAGTAGACTAGACGAGGGCATTTAGCTCGAGATTGATGTTTGTTTCTTGGGCTCTAAGTGGTTGTTGGACTACGGCAGAGTTTCTTAGTTTTGAGCTTTAAAAATGCTTGCGATAGACTAG
>CAIGRN010010297.1:0-13575 GCA_903798345.1 Fraxinus anomala | reverse complement strand
GGAATTTTTTTTTCCAACTTCCATAGAAAAAATGGCTTATCAAACGGGGCCTTAGAACAATTATGGTCTTGAAAATATACCTTAGCACAACTTATGAGACACCTACGCTGCTCCAATGATTTCACTTCCAGTTTTGATTTTCGTCATCATGCAGTGCAAGGGAGAGTCCTAGGGAACTCATCCAATCTGTTGCAATACCACCAATTAACTCCATCAAACACGAATGAAGCTCTATTTAACCGAGACTTGCGGATGGACCAAAGATGGATTATGATGATGCTGAATGTCCATTCAGTGCATCTCGGTTGCTTATGCCTGCACCTTTGTCCAGTTGGGACAATGTGCTGCCCTAGCAGCTTCCTCATTATTTAAGACAAGTCTACTGGTAGGGTGCAGGCACGGCCCACGCCCCTCATCGGGGCTGGGCTATTCCAAAACTAGCATCATGTTGCTGCTGATAAGACTGAAAAGACACATTCAATAACGAAAAATTATAATTAATAAGAACCAGGGATGAAAAATTAACAAATAACACAATGAAAGAAGTAGAACTGTAGATTATGACAAGCCTTCCATTGTCTATTTCTATGGTGAACATTGTTGCAACTTAACAAATGAGTAATAATGGTCTATCCAAAACATAATTACAACACTCGATAACGAATTTCCACCCATGGCCGTTAACTACAAAGCACAAATACAGACATGACAAGACAAGACACACAATCAACAGATCAATTTCAAAAATAGTTGCACGCAGACACATACATTGATCAGATACTTTAAAATTGTACATGTACCTAGCCAATGTTTGATTGCCATTATTTGAGATTTTCAATGTTTTGAAGAGTAAATTTTTGTAAAATGTGTGGTTAAAAGTTTTTGGTTTACGTGCAAAATATTTTGTATGAATCTGTGGTTGAAAATGAGTGTGTAGAGAAAAGAGTTTCGAAATAAAGGATGTCGAACAGGGGCTTAACATATCTTTCTTTCATATTTTTATATTTCCATTAAATTAATACATTTTCAGCTTTGATTCAGAATTTTGCAGGTGAAATTTTCTGCATATTTGTACTGAAATAACTTCGAATTTTACTCTGTATTCCAAAACTTACACAGCAGAGTTGTTGTGGCATTGACGTGCAGGTGTCATGTCAAAAATTAATTTTTTTAAAACCTATGACATATTTGAAGCTCAATTGACAAAGCTTTGCAAGTACTCCAAAATCCAAACTAGACATCAAAGGCATTGCTTTGAGAATCCATGCTTCAACTTTCCTTAATTGAACCATCCAGGTAAAGGAGTTGGGATCAAGTGGGGAGGGATAAATACAATAAAAGGTAAAACAATTGGCCAGTCACCAATCAATAGGACAACAAAAATAGATAGGACCGTCAACATTCATCATACCTGTGGAAAAGGCTGGCGAATTGCTTCATGGGGATGGATAATTGGCATTCCAGAGTGTTGACAAGGATACTGAGCAGAGTGAAAGTAGAGAGCCGAGTTAGTGCGAGCACCGACATGACTGGGACTAAATGTAGTCATCATTGTCTCTGGCGGACCATACCCAATTCCAGCAGGAGCTGATGGTGCAACCCATGGCCCAGGTAGATGTTGGGGAACGGGACAAGGTTGGTGTTCAGTAGAGATTGGAGGCCTATGACTCGATCCAAGCTGTGGAAATTCAGTGTTATAGTTCAAGGCAGGTGCATACATAGGCTGAATGGCATATGGGCCGCCACTATATCCAAAACCAGGATCAAATCTTTGCATATATCTGAGAAAAATATCAAATTATCATTCCAGATTGCTTTTGGACAACATATATTTTTGACCATTTTCAACCAGCTCTATCTCAATTGACAAAACACTGTATCCAGCTCAAGACAGAAACATTCAAAGCGAATTGAAAGATCAAAACACGATCAAGCAATCTATTGTATACCAGAATGTCATTTAATGGGAAAAACTACTGCAATATATATCATGAACATTTCATATATGATCAATAAATTAAACCATAAGAGTGCAACAAGTTAATCAAAGCCGTCAAATTTTGTAAATACCCATTAATAGCAAGGCTTCATATGTTCAAGAAAATCTGGCAGTCAGAGGTTCTCAAAAAGAAAGGTGGAAATTCACTGATACGTAGAATATTCATGACTTAGCTGTGTGTGTGCACGTGAGAGAGAGCGAGCAAATATACACCTGTCATAGCTCCTGTCATAGTCAGGATCCACACGATCAACTTCACGGTCCCGAAAAATAGCCACCCTATTATTAGTTTTGAACCTACCAACTGGCTCCTCTGTCCTACTTACAGGTGATCTACTGCTAACTGTAGAACAATCAGACAAACTTCTACGAATAGGATCAGACCCACCTCCTGGAAAAAATCTCTCTTCACTGTTTGATATCCTGGATGAACCTTTCTGGAAGCTATCCTTCGTCCTGTGCTCATTTTCTGGTTTCCAACTCGAATTCCCACTAGAACTATTGGAACTAAATATTCGTGCTCGGGCCCTATTATATTCCTCCTTTCTTTCCTCAACGCTTTTAGAACCACTGGATTCTGAAGAACGTGAATTAGAACTTAAGGTTTGTGACCCTTTCTGCGGCCTTTGCTTGATTGCAACCTTAACAACACCATCTTCTGTAGGTAGATTAACAGGAATGTCAGCAAGACGGATAGAAGGAAGGCGAATATTAGACGTTTTGAGTACAATAATTCTGGAAACAGAGCCATCAGGCAGATTATCCAATGAAACCGTAGACTGCAGTGAATAGTGCTGGGCTACACGATGTGCAGCCAACCTCAAGTAAGAAGTAGGCAGCTGTTGGAACTCCATCTGATCTCTAGTAGGATCCCGGATGAACTTTTCAACATCCTGCTCGATTCGTAAAACTGCAAATGGAACATGGAAAACCATTATCCCCTATACAGGAAATGCCAAAGGATTTGCCAAAAAAATGAGGAAAAATAGAAGCAAGAGAACAATATCTTCCTTTTGTTTTCAAGGTCTTATAGAGGTAAACATTAAAATAATGGCAATTTGTTTGATAAGTATAGTTTATGTATTAATAAAATGCACAAGTACATCCATCAAAAGGAGAAGGTACACTCTAATGCAATAAAGAGAAAAATAATCAAGAATACAACAAATTTACTGCCCAATGACGGTAAAAGAAGAAGGGAACAATTGCACTCCTACGTCAATAACAATAGAAACTCATAAATATACTAAAAAATATTCCCCCATCATGTAAATCAACAACTACTTACTCTTTTCCTGAACAATTCTACAACTTATTTCAGTTCAAATCACCCAAAAGATAATTGAAACAACTTTCTTTCCATATAAACGGCCCCATCTGATGCTGATGACCTTCACAAATTTAATATATCCAAATACATCCTCGGGGATCGCAGCACAGGCATGCAATTAACTCAGTAACCTAACCCATATGAAACAAGTCTAACTAGCACATCATGATTCCTCCCCATACAAGGCTCTCTTATTGATAGGGCTGCCTAATATGAAAACATTTTATGCAACATGCGCCTACACAAGCAGAAAACTGCAACCTTTTTTCAGCCAAAATTCCACACTGGTCTGCTCTGTTAATTATTCAAAACCAATTCTCAATGCGTGAACAATGTCTCTTTTTTAAGAATTGTGGTTCAGCTATTCGTTCTGCTGATAATTGGCTACAGCTTTGTTGCTATGTTCATGAGATCTATATCATACATAGCTATGCATTATAGCTCTTCAATATTCTATAATAAAGACATTGCCGATAAATCATATTAACCATTTCATTTGTTTCTCTTGAGAGCTGGATTTTCCTGCCCTTAGATTTTTTATGTAATTAAAAATCATAGATGTTATCTGTGAGTGTTACTAGATATAAAGACTTCCTCTCTAAAACCACATAGACACGTCTATTAGCAGTTTACCCTAAAAACTTCATTGTACCAATTTATCTACAAACAAAACATTTTACCACGAAAATTGACTAGATATTTCACATGTATAATCAACAAAATCATACTGACTTATCTACGGGTTAATCATAAAGTACAACGTCTAAGCAATAAACAAAAATTCAAAATATAACACAATCTGGAAAACCAGAAAGCAAGGAATACAAATCACAAATCCACACTAGAGACAAAAAGTTTGAAAAGAAAACCAGAGAGCCGTTCACGAGGATTCTGCAATGCCTCCCTTAGAAACTGATCCACCGAATTCACCAAATCCTCTGATACACCAATCGAAGGAGAAACATCACCCTTCTCAGACCGATTACTACTGGAAGAATCAGAAGAAACAGCATCGTTTTTCGTAGAGGACAGCATGAGGCGGCGCATGCTGGCGTCGACATCAGCAACCTCCCAAGACTCTGCCGGGGCCCCGAGATCCTCGGATGTGGTCACAGAGCCCTCCATATGCTTGAAAATCTTGATTTTTTTTCCTCAATTATTATGTTACAAGTGCCTAGGGTCTGATTTATGAGAATAATAAATCATCAAATCCAGCTGAAATTCACCGCCCCATACATCTTTGATTCGAAAAACCTATAAATTTCCATAAGTAATAGTCTTTTCAGAGTAAAAAAAAAAAAGATAAGGGTTTCTTTAGAGGAAGAAGAGATAGGGTTTGAAGATTGTTTATGCCTTAACGTCCTTTTAACTTTTGCTTCGTGGCCTGTGGTCTTGCGCGTAGCACGTGTACGGCACGCGATGTTAGATGTAAGACTTCTGGAAATATTTCACGATCTGTCCCGAACTATTGTTTCAGTAACAAGTTGATTTTCAATGTTTAAATATGATCAAATCAATCCCCAACCTTTCTTTACTATATTTGCATAATTGTTCAAATCTTTATAAATCGTCACGTGATCTTTTTTTCTCTTTGAAATGTGATACTATTACCACAGCCGTCTTGAATACCATTTAGAACCTAATGGAATTTACTTAAAGATTTTGAATCTAACATATGTTACATATGATAGATTAACAAAAAAAAAAAAAAATTTCTTTACTATATTTGCATAATTGTTCAAATCTTTATAAATCGTCACGTGATCTTTTTTTCTCTTTGAAATCTGATACTATTACCACAGCCGTCTTGAATACCATTTAGAACCTAATGGAATTTACTTAAAGATTTTGAATCTAACATATGTTACATATGATAGATTAACAAAAAAAAAAAAACAAAGCTTATGTGATTTAGAAACTATTAAAATGAAATGACTCTTTCATTGCTCTTCGAAATAGATAACATCCATAAATTATCGAAAGTGTTGATGAGATTCTAAACGTTGTTCGTGCCATTTAAGAATTAAGGCAACTCACACGACCCTTGAATGTCTTATCCGCAAGAGTTAAGCTTTACTTTCAATTAGAAATTATGCTTAAGAACTCGAGGAGGGCAATTTTTATTGAGTTTACATAAAAATTTAAGGATTGAGGACTAAACTGTTAGTAATACGATAGATATATTGGAAAACTATTATATATAGGAAATTATTATTTCTTATAATAATCTGCTGGGAGAAAATTTATAAATGGTTTTAACAGTGCTGGTACATTTACACCCAAATTTATCACTTGGATGAAATAGTGTAGAGTTGCAATTGCTGAATGGCTGGTGGACAAAATACAAAGTTTCACCGGCCAATCAGTAGTTGTCATCTCTGCATTCGGTTGGCAATTTGTTGAGTGAAATGGTTCTCTGTAAATGGCAAAGTGAAAGGTAAAATTTAATTTGAATGAGCGTAATTAAACTATGTGTAAAATAGAAATGAAAAGAAATTTGAAGCGAGTGATTAACACTCTCTCTTTAAGACAAAATTGTTCCACGACGATGTTAATGGATTACGTCACTTGTCTCACGAGATACAAAGGATATAATTTATGATAGAAGTACTTTAAATCACAAATAACAACAAGCTCAAACGAAATTTTTTCCCTCTACAAGAAAACTATTTTACAATGATTGTTTGAGAGTTTTTGCAAAAGATTTTGATGTAATACTCAATACAAATTATACGAAATGCATAATAGACGTCCAAGATGTTCTATTTATAGAAGATGAGAGGTCGTGAACGAAGATATACACCCCAAAATTCAGTAACATTCACTAAGGGAAGCATCCCTTACTGTCGTTGGTCTCTCGCTCAAGGGCTAGTGACACATATTCAACATAAACTTTTCATTCACCTATCGCTCGAACGACGACTTCGTCGCTGACCAATGTTCTAAAAGGTGATGCGCGGCGAAAATGCCAAGCCAAGTGGTTGGTGCCTTATTTACAATCGTTGACCGCTAATGCGTGCCTAGGCGCGAATATTATATATTTTAAGCTAAAACTTAAAAGTTGATTTACTTTTGAAACTTATCTTTTTGTTGGAAATTTTGAAAAAATATATAAAGTTTCTATCAATCTGTTTTAGATATTAGATATGCATTATTTTTAATTATTAAATTATTTTTTGATTGATTAAAAATTAAATTAATATTAAAATAAGAAAACGTAAGCCTAAACTTGTCTAACCTATAGCTCGGCCTCCACGTATTGCCAAGTATTACGCCTTTTAAAATATTGCACTAGCTTGCCGCTCAAGCGACTATTACTTATTTTCCTCCTTGTTTTCTTTCAATTTTGAACCTCAATTTCACGTTCATTCGAAATTGATTTTGAGATTCCAAATATATTATGACGAGCAGAACAAATTAGTCTATTTATTTTTACAATTTGACTATTGGATCAAAACTGAATATTTAATCGAAGTTGACATAAAATCACTTTTCAATTTTTATACTTCACCAAATTTCAACACATTCTATCACCTAGGCGGTAAATTTAGGTATACAAATAGCATTACATATGGTTTAATTTATAAATACATAGAAATAAGTGTAGGTAAATAAATAATACTTATAAATTCATAGAAATGAGTGAATGAAATTTATATTCCACTTTGAGCCCCATTATTTAAAAAATAAAAAATAAAAATTCTCAAATTCATTTTAATCACACATTTTTCAAAAAATCACAATTACAAAATTTGATCTTCCAAAAAATAAGCTCAAACAAAACCTAAGTTTGATTATATATAAATTAATTTATAAAATTTGGCCTTAAATGGCCAAAACCAAAAGTAGTACAAGAAATTGAAGAGGCTTACATGAAGTCTGCAGCATGGGAATTTATTATTTGCTGTGACGTGCAAGAGACGAGTTCTGCATCAATGCCATGAGAATATTTAAATTAAGTGCATGTTTGATTATAAAAAAAAAAAAAAAAAAATTCATTTTTTTAAAATTCATTTTCAATCACAATTCTCTTAATAA
This sequence comes from Fraxinus anomala, assembly GCA_903798345.1. Classification (NCBI taxonomy): domain Eukaryota; kingdom Viridiplantae; phylum Streptophyta; class Magnoliopsida; order Lamiales; family Oleaceae; genus Fraxinus; species Fraxinus anomala. Next base: position 6,208 of record CAIGRN010010297.1, on the reverse strand, counting down.
AATGATTTTATTCTTAAATCCAAAAAAATTATATTTTCAAAACTCTTTTTTTTTATAACAAATATAGGGCTCAATTAGAGCCTAAGTTTGATCCCATTTTTTTAAAATTAATTTTTAATAACATATTTTATAGCACGGATAACTTTTCAATCATATATATCATCAACTTTCATTAAAACATACTAAAAATCTTATTTTTAGTCAGAACAAACGGGAGATAATTGGAATTCTGTTATTTGGATTTTTATCTATTTATCTATTATTCTCTCTTATGTAGTGGTGGCAACGCTCGAGAGCCCAGCTCGATGGCTTAGTATCGACTCGTAAAATTAAAGGCTTGAGCATTTTGGGCCCAGCCGAGCCCAAGCTCGTCCCCAAGTACAGTTGGATAGAACCTTTATCGAGCCAAGCCGGCTTCGATTTTTTTTTTAATATACTTAAATATATGAAAAAATGGATCCTTCATTTACAAACTATAAAATTAATTATTTAAGTTGCTGAAATTTACAAACTAATTGATCAATAATTTACAAATTAAAAAAGATTAATTATGCAACTGGTTTAAAGAGTAAATAACAACTCCACTCCTTTTTTCGAGGTTGAGATCGGCTAAGTTCAATGTATGCGGAGTTAAAATTGTACAATAATAAAATATTACGTGTACAGTTTTTTTTTTATAAATGAATTAACAAAATTAAGCAATTAGATCAAGAAACTAAAACTTGCAATATTTATATTCTATGTTTGACTCTGCTACAACTCCTTGATTCTGTCAACTTGATCTTGAACATGTAATTCTTCACATTCTAAGTCCTTCAAGCATTTTAGAATCTTCAATATATCTTCTTTTGGTCTTGGTCATTTGCTCGATAAAATCCCGCCACTTAAACTAAATGCACCCTCAGATGCACTGTAAACATAGGAGGTATCAGTATATCACGTGCAATTTTTGCTCTTAGAGGCATTCTGCAATTCAAATGTCTCTTAGAGACATTATGAAAATCGAATGTATCTAAGCGACGTTTGAATTTGACGATGGGAAGGGACATGTGGCAAGCATTTCACGCAAAAGCAGGCTAGTTTCTTGCTAGTATTTGCTGGCATTTTTAATGCTAGTATATACTAGTTTTTTATGATTTTAAATTTATTGTATTTAACGAACTTCACGAACTATTCACGAGTTGTCTCGAATTTCGGTTCATGATGCTCACAGGTTGGTTAGGGCTCCAGTCAAATCTCATTTTCGAGACTTGGCGTGAGCTTCGACTCATATAAACGAGCCACGAGTCGATTCGGCTCGAACTTTTTTTCGAATTGAGTCACAGGCCGTCATAGTTGACGGTTCATTTGCCACCACTACTCTTTTATGCTCATTTCAATTTTGAATTTTTTCAAGGAATTTTGAAGCGGAAGTTACAAACCTTCAAAAAAGTGTAGTACAGTCCTAAACTTTATAATCATAAATAGCTAGGTCTAAAATCTTTCAATTAATTTAAAACAAAGCAACCCGGTTTCTATTAAAGTCAGTCAATCAAAAATCAAACATCTAACCTTAATTTAATCAATTTAATGCAGAGTAAGATGGTCTTTCAACATATTCTCATTTAAAACAGATACAATAAAATGATATTTTAAAATTTTTGACCAATTTTTATTGAAAATACCACAATAACCTTAGTTTTATCAAAATAAATACAATTAAATTAAATTAATAAACAAATAAAAGAAAGAGAAATAAAAAATGTCTTCATCTTATTCATCAATCCACTCCACTCCACTCCACTCCACTCCACACCACCCCTCACATCCCCCTCCTTCCCTTCCACGGCCTACACCACCTCTCTTCTTCATTTCAACTTAAAATATAGCATAACGCAAAGCCTTCACCAATGGTTTTTCCATCACTGAATTGAAATGCGGACTCGACGATTAGACATAGAGATTACTCTTACTCCAGCCCAAGTTTAGTGGTGGTGGCGGCATGAACATTTCCATGAATTTTTTTTTTTTTTTTTTTAAGTAGAAAAAATCATTTAACGAAATTGTCCCTTCAAATGAAAAAATAAAGGCAATTGCATTGCATACGCAAAACTAACTGTTCCAAAGAGGACCATTTTTTTCAAAAGTTTAAAGATTTGGGATCACTCGTATCACATTTGCAAGGTTTGAACCAAAAAACACAATTGAACAAATGTCTTGGAGCTATTTGCGTCAATATCCCTAAAAAATTGCAGAGAAGTATATGCACATTTGAGTCGGGTGACCTATTTGGGTGTCCAGAGAGTAAAACACATATGCTTTCATTGTCCAAAATTAACTGATAGTTAGAACCTAATTCCATTCTCCCTCATGAAACCGTGACAAAATCTGCAATCCTGAATCCTCAGGGGCAATAATTCGTATAAAAAATTTCCTTTTTCTTATTGACTATATTTTCCCTAACTTTCTATAACTGCAGGACTGATAAACTGGGCTAAATTTCTTGATCCTCTGCTTTAATATTGTTTGTTTGTTCAAGAAGAATGGGTGTGGGTTTATCTGTGCTTATAGGCTTAAAGGCAGCAACTCTATTCATGGTTTTTACATATCTTAGAAGTCTTGGTTTCATGTTGCTAGCAATTCCAGTTTTATATGCATCTTTGGTGTCTTTCTTGGTTGCAATTGCTGCTCACCCATCCATTAATCTGCCAATACTTTTGGGGAAAGGCACAGATGGGAGATTTCCCATTTGGTCATTGATTATGTTCAGTCCATATCTATATTTTGTGAGACTATTTTCTGCTTTGAGAAGGTTGAGAAGTGGAGAAGCTCCTTATAATGAGATTTCTGAAGGATTATATGTTGGAGGCTGGCCTTATTCGCGGGACAAATTGCCACCTGGTAACCCGGCCATTATCGACTGCACTTGTGAGTTACCCAGGAAAATGGAGTTTTCGGGACATGCTTATTTGTGCGTTCCTACATGGGACACGAGATCACCTCAGCCGGCCGAGATTGAGTCTGCTGTGAAGTGGGCTTGTAGAAAGAGAGCTCAGAAGATACCGGTATTCGTCCACTGTGCATATGGTATGATACGAAATCCATAAACTTATGATGATTGTTCTTGTTTAGTTAATGGTCCAAATAAGGTTTAGCCTTAAATAATAATGGTGTTTATGTAAGTTTCAGCTGTATTGTGGTTAATTTCAAGTCATGGAATGCATGATATATACCGGTATCATTCACAAGCTTCACTCCTGATATACTTAATAGATTGTGTATTTCTTGTCAAAAGGGGTTGAACTTGGACATTTGCTAAAAAGTACATTTTTTAATATGGAATGAAATTGTAAATAGAATTCTCCTACATGCATTACTGTGTAAATGAAGCACCCAAGATTTGGAACACAAGAACACACTCCCCATATTTCCTTAAAAGTGGGACTCCTCACTCAAAAGGCTTAATTTTCTAAAAAATTTCCATATGCGAATAGTGTGATCGTCCTAGTCAAATATTCCCTAGGATAAAAAAATCTGGAGTAACATTTTTTCCAGCTGTCTTCTAGAGCAAGCAGTTGCTAGAAAATGTCATTCCCCGGTGAAAGATGAAAATGCCACCTTTTGAGCCAAAGTATAGACCGAAGCAACAGTTTTTTTGGGCTTTGGATATCACTATCCTCTTTCTTATCCACGGGACGGCAATTTCTTTTTATAATGGCATTGTGTCTACCTAGTGCATGTTTGGGAAGTGATTATAATTTAATCGCTTTTGGTTAAACATATTTTTTACGTCTACATTTCATGGGACTTACAGCTATCGCTCACTTTTTATTTACACATTCTTTAGTACCCACAGCTTATAATCACTTAATTTTAATTTAATCACTTACTGAACATGCACTTGGCTAGCAATTTATTCTTCTCCCCTCTCTTCTCTATGCCCCATTGTTGTGTTGGAAAGTTGAGTTCAGAATTCATATGTTCACAGTCAAAGATAGAATCCCTGTTCCATGCATCACTTAAATATACTTGTTATATTGCTTACTCCAGAGTGAAGTTTGTTTGTTTTTAACATTGTTACTTGTGATGTTGTGAAAGGCTAATGATGATTAATTTGAATTGCTTCTTTCTTGATATCACAATTCACGACTTCTTGTAGTTAGTTAATTAAAAGACACAAGAGTTGCTTAGTTTATTGTTGAGAATTCCCAAATGATTGAGAATATGTCTTATCCCCTGTTTGAAGGCCATTATTTATAAACCCTTTTTTGACATACTCATTTTCAATCACACATTTACACAATAAAATATTTTGCATGTAAATCCAAAACTTTTTCCACTATTTAACCACACATTCTCCTATAAATCACTATTCAAAACATTGGTTTTCCTAAATAATGCCATCAAACAGGGGCATAGTTTATTGTTGTTGCCGTCATCTTCGTCTGAGGGGGACAATAATATTTGTTTCCTCTTGAATATAATTTGCAAATACTTAGTTATAATCATGTGAATGAATTGAGTATGAACTAAAATCTGAATGTTAATAAGATATTTTCATACCCTTATTGTGTTTTAGAGTAGGTTTATACATTTTCTCGTGTTCCATTCAAACCCTGCCAAATAAATATTTACCCCTGTGTTCCCGTAGTGTATATTGCTTATGCTCAAGGGCTGACACTTCTGAATGGAATTCAGTTAAACGGAAAACTTCTGTGACTATTCACTGCAAAGATCAGCAAGCTTAATCATTTTTTAGTTTTAATTATCAAGTGAAGGAAGATCTTTACGAATTGATTCAATGACTGATTTCTTCAAATTCAAAATTTTTAGCTTTAAATTAAACAATAAGAGATGCTAATATAATATAAGCTGCATTGACCCATTTTGCCCCAGTAGTTGTTGCGACTGACGTATTTAGCTTAGCATTTGCTTCGTTCACCGCTAATAAGAATTCAAAGGTGTATTTGAGTTGTTTCTAAATGATCTAACATTTATGACTTAGGTATGAGATTGCCATGCGTTTTGGTTTTAAGAGAATTGATATCTTACAAAGTCAATCCATCTCATGTTATTACGTTTAAATTTGCCAATGAGGTTTAGTTGGAGGACTTTTGGAGGGGAAAGGTAGAGGAGAGGAAGTGACCACAAGACAATAATGAAGTTGACTTAATCCTTTCCCGACCTTATCCTCCGAATTCTGGAGGGTTTGGAGGAATGGTTCAGTGGTCAATGGCTAAATGCCTAAAACCCAAAATTTACACTAACTAAAATTAATGTTATTGGGGATAAAAAGGATAGGTATAGGGGTGTCAAAATGTATCATCCAGTCCTCATAGCCAAGCCTTGCTAATCCGAATCCATGTGTGCATATTCCTTTCCCAAAAAAAAATAAAAATGGAAAAGATCTATGCAAAGTTGTGCATAAAAAAAATATGGGCTCTTGGACCTGCACACACGCCATTCCATGGGAGGCTCAATAGAGTCTACCTCAAAACCGGGCTGGTTTAATCTAGATAAGGTACATATTGCCCCTCCCTCTTCCCCTGCCTATTCCCTCCTACCAAGCAATTGAGAGGAAGTAAGATGCTCTTCACTTTGCTATTTAAAACCCCCGACCCTGTCCCATTCTTTTCCTTCCTCTCCACGAACTAAATTTGTACTTCTCACCTGCATCTGAACTTTAAACATTTTCTTGATTCTATTTGCCCATGTCTGCTGGAATAAAACATTATAATTCAGTTGTTCCTAATCATTGCATTGAAACATTCTTAGGTCATGGCCGAAGTGTTGCAGTGATGTGTGCACTGCTGGTTGCTCTTGGCTTGACAGAAGATTGGAAAAATGCCGAAAAGTTAATCCGAGAAAAAAGGCCTTATATTCGTATGAATGCTCTTCATCGTAAAGCCTTGGAAGAATGGTCGAAACACCGGTTATCTTCTCCCATCAAAAACCAGAAAGTTGGTGTAAGCTCTGTAATTTTTGAGTGATCTCTGGATGCTCTTAACAAATATTGTTGGAACCTCTATTGTATTTGGACCGTCAATTATAAGGATCTCATTGTTAATTTCAGAAAAGCAATTATATCACTGCATTTTGCTCAGTTTTTCTCTCTCTCACCGGTGATATTTTGCCCCGTTTGAGGAAAACACCTACACAATTTTCATATGAGGAAATTAGATTAGATTTTGATCGAGCAGTTTGGCCATCAGATTGACAGAGTAAGGGT
>CAIGRN010010288.1:0-25053 GCA_903798345.1 Fraxinus anomala | reverse complement strand
AAGCTGCATAGATATCCAGCATACCACAAGCCAGATGGAAAGGCTAGACCAATGGTAGATCATGTAGTTGTAGCTCTAACTTATGAATATTAAAATGTAAAGGACAAATCCCAGATGCCATTAACTCAAGAGTAGTACTCACAGCTTTGGCATACTTAAAACACGCATCTAGCACTCAAACTTTTACTCATTTGGCTAATAATGTTCAAACCATGCTTGTTTCTTCTTCTGCTGATAATAAAATATCTGGTATTTCTTTATACTTGTTTGGTTTCACTTCTAAACATCTAAAGTTTATATTATTCCATGGATTTTAGATATTGGAGCAACATATCATATAATGTTCAAACCATGCTTACATCTTCTTCTGCTGATCGTAAAATCTCTGGTATTTCTTTGTACTTGTCCGTTTTCACTTCTAAACCTCTAAAGTTTATGTTATTTCATAGATTTTAGATACCGGAGCAATAGATCATGTGATCTACTCTAAATCTTTGTTTCAGTCAATTTAAATTTTCGCCTTATCCTTGGTAGCTCAATCAAATGGGGAAGTAGTACATATTACGGGTACATAAGAACATCTAAAGTACAAAATCACTTACGCTCAATGATGTTCTCCGCATTCCTCATTTTCTTCCAACTTGATTTCAGGCAAGAAAATGGCTCAAGAATTAAATTGTTGTCTTATTTTCTTATTTGATTGTTGTTATGTTCATGACCTTTTGAGCTAGACAACAACTAGAGTAGGTAAGGTGAAGCAGAGACTCTACCATATGCTGCAAGAGGACATCTTCCCTTCAGTCCTATCAGACGCCTTACTTAAATACAACCTAAAAGCTAGTATTCCTGCTTCTGTCAACAATGCATCAATTTTTGACCTTTGGCATTATAGGTTGGGTCATTCTTTTTATCCTAAATTTCATTTGAATACTAATGTTCACATACACAAATCACCTAATGATCAATCTTGTCTCATTTGTGCATTGACAAAGCGACATAGATTGTCTTTTACTATCAATCAACACAAAACCAAAGTTTGTTTTGAATTAATACACTATGACATTTGGGGTCCTTGCAATGAAGTTAGTCATGATGGACTTGGACTTACATGTTAAAACTAAAATCAGAAGCAACCTCTACTTTATAGCATTTTTCCACCATGGTAGAAAAATCAATTTGAAGCAAAAATAAAATCATTCAAAGTGACAATGGAAGAAAGTTTAACATGAAAGATTTTTACCTAAAATTGGGATTGTACATCAAACATGCATGGAAACACCACAAAAAAATGCCACTGCAGAAAGAAAATATTAGCATATTTAAATGTAACGAGACCATTGAGGTTTCAAAGTGAAATTCCTTTAAAATATTGGAATCATTATGTCATAACAACTGTATATTTGATAAATAGAACTCCAACTCCTTTGTTAAAACACAAAAACCCTATTGAAATTTTTTAAAAACCAAACCAAATTACAATCACCTCAAAGTTTTTGGGGGTGTGACTTTTGCCACCACCCCTGTCCAAGGTAGGTGTAAGTTTGATCCTTGGGCCAGAAAGCGTGTATTTATTGGATACTCCTTTAGTACCAAATGATATAGGATACTAGATCTAGACACCATGAAATTTTTTATCTCTTGAAATGTGACTTTTTATGAAACTTTTTTTCCATTCAAAATTGAATATGTCAACTATCTTGAATCTTTACAAAACCCTAATGAACTTAGTTACACTCAAAATCTTATCATATCCAATGCCACCACTCCCATTCATCATAGTCATGAGACCATTGATTCTTCAAATCTCCATACAACAGACATAACTACTCCTAAACCATCCAATTTACAAACAAATGAAGATGACAACACTTCTTTACATCAATCAGAAACTGGGCAAACCATCAATAAATACTTACCTCAAAGGTCAACCAGAATAAGAAAGGCTCCATCACACCTCCAAGACTTCATATGTCAACATGCCACTTCACTTCTTTCATCTCAACTGTTGAACAATCAAGAGGTACAAACTCAGTCAGATAATCCATTTCCTCTTAGTGCATGACTTAAGAAAAAATTTCTACACCGTACAAAACATTTGTGACCTCAATAACTTCAAACACCGAGCCCAAACCTACCTAGAAGCTATTACATCTCATGAATGGATAGCTGCCATGAAAGCTCAGATTACTGCACTTGAACTTATTGACACTTGGGTGATTGCTAATTTACCTCCTAATAAAGAAACACAAGGTTGTAAGTGGGTGTATAAGGTTAAATTTAACGTTGATGGGAATATAGAAAGGTACAAGGCAAGACTTGTAGCAAAGTGGCACACACAACAAGAGGGGTTGAATTATCATGAAACTTTTTTACCCGTAGCAAAAATGGTGACGGTGAGAACTTTGTTAGCAATTGCCACAATAAAAGGGTAGTTTCTACATCATATTTTTCATCAAGACACAACTGAATAAAAACTAAAAATTTATTAGATTCTTAGCTAAAGATGTATATGAATTTCTATGTTGAATACTATTAACCAATCAATGTTAAAGGGATTCTCTTCCCAAATAGTTGACTGCGTGGACATATATTGTCTCTTTGATATTAGAGAAGTCAACAACAACCTTATCAATTACCTAAGATAAAAGATTACTCTTTTTTCTAAGTTTGACGATGTTAAAGTGAATGAAATTTAGGGTAGGAGTACCAAAAAAAAAAAGACTAAAAAAAATAAAAATTAATAAAAATGAGGGTTAATTACCAAATTGGCCACTGAACTTTGAGTAAGTTTTTTAGGGGATCATTGAATTTCAAACGTTTCCTCATTGGTCACTAAATTTCAAAGTTACTCTGTTAGTGAGCGAATGTTAATTCATTGATTGGTCACTAAACTTTGCATAAAGTTTTTACGGGTTATTGAATTTCAAAAGTTTCTCCATTAGTCACTGAATTTTATAAAATATAATCACATCCATAATTGAAATTACATTTTGTAAAGTTAAGTGACTAATGAGAAAATTTTTAAAGTTCAGTGACCCTTGAGAACTTTACACAAAGTTCAGCGACCAATCAAGGAACTAAACCCCTGTTTGATATTCATTATTTGTTCAAAACAATGTTTTGAATTGTGAAAATTTGGAGAATATGTGGTTAAAAAGTAGAAAAATATTTGTGTTTACGTGAACAATATTTTATTGTGTGAATGCGTAATTAAAAATGAGTATGTAAAATAAATATTTTTAAAATAATAGTTGTCAAACATGGGCTAAACCATCCAACTACATCAGGAGTCACCGCCCAAGTCTAATGCTCAATTGTTCAAATTTAATTAAAGACTTTACAATTATTGAATATTTTGTTTTCTTGACATCTATGTATTGTGAATAGCTTATTACCAAATTAAATATTTTGTTTAGTGTTTTTATTTACAATTATGTAATTAAATTTTATAATTAGGGCTTGTTTGAATCCCATTTTTAGGATACAAATGCATTTTGGAATAATAAATTAATGGAGAACGTATGGTTAAAAAAAAGAGAATTTTTTGGTTTTGCATGTAATATTATTTTATTAAAAAATGTGTATTTGAAAAGAAAAGAAAGAAATATATATTTTTTAAAATAATGTGGATCAAACAAGGGATTCAATATTTTGTACCTGTGAGAGCTTAACATAAATTACTTATTTTAGCAATAAAAAACACTACATAATTGGCTAAGCTTAAAAATAATTATTATTTTTTGTTTCTACTAATGTTTTCGTAAATAACTTATTTAGATCTTATTTGTCACCCATTATTGTGTTGAAAATGGAGTAATAGATAATATTTTTTGAAAAATGTGTTGTTGAAATTTAAAGTAACTTTATTGATTTGTGTGTAGAATATTTTATTGGTGAATGTATGATTGAGAATCTTACTATAGCAAACAATGTTTTGAAAAATGGTAGACAAACAGGGGCTTATACTTATGAAGAAACAATTTAATCATTTTGACCATTAAATAGAAGTTATCGTCAAAATAAGTAACTTGATCTTATTTAATCTTGTCACTAAAAAAATATTTGTTAAAATTTATTTGTTCATAAATTAATTTGATTATAAGTATATTATTGAAATTGAGCCAACACATGCATGTGAAATAAAATCAATTTCTATGAACCCTTGAAATTTCTAATCGATTTTCTCCACCCATTTTGTGTAGGATTTCTCTGTGGAATGTGTTAATATAGAAGACCGATATCTCCCAATAAGTGTTCCCTATATTGTTTCAGGGCGATCTGTGCGATTTACATGGCTCATGTCGATTCAATTTTTTTTTTTTTTTACTTAACTAGCTTTGAGAACAATGATGAATGATAATGTATTTTTTATTGCATGTTTATATCAAAATTCTTAGTTGTTTGAAACGATTAATTGTCAAAGTCATTTGAACTTAATTTTTGATTGGTGGTGTATATCTTTTACTTATGTCTATAATGCTTCTATTGATCTATATTACCTAAGGTGAGAGTTAATTTCTATTTGACAAGAAAAGCTTAGGATGAGTATCTAGATTTGTACTTAATTGAGAGTGTCTGTCACTCTTTGCAACTACTATAAGCATAACCTTCTAAAATAATGTTTGAGCCCCATTTTATGTGTAGAATGTATTTTGAAATAGTAGATTGATAGAGAATATATGGTTAAAAAGTAGGAAAAAATTTTAGATTTACATATAATATTATTTTATTGAAAAATATGTAGTTGAAAAGAAAATGGAGAAAAATGTATTTTAGAAACAATTACGCTACTTGTACAAATGTTGTTTACAAAAGTGTGTTGATAAAATGATGTGGTAAGATCTAGGTCATTGATTTCAAAAATTATTTTTTAAATTATTGGCCCAGATGTTGCCAACACATATTTTGTAAATCAATTTTGTAACATAACTTTGTACAAGTAGCATGACTAGAAATAATGGGGATCAAATAAGATCTAAATCTCTTGGGGTGTAAGTTCATTCTATATTTTTTAAATTTCAGCACACCTCGAAGGCAATTTTTGGGTCTTCCCCTAAGTTTAGTCAAGTCGGGAGTATTTGGGGATTTTTAAAAAATATATAGAACATTTTTTTTCCCAAAAATTATGGATAGTAGAGATTTTAAACTTTAGTCCTCTTACGTTAGGAATTAAAATTAAAATTTTAATTTAAATAAAATTCAACAATTAATTTAATCACATATTTCGTGGGATGTATAACTTTTTAACTTATCAAATAAAATTTTGTCCGCAGTTAGTATTTTATTTATCTATTTATTTTTACTCAGTACAAAATATTTTTTGAAATGAATATTAGTCTATGAGATAATTTAATTAATGGTCACTGAACTTTGCTATAACCTATTACTTATTCATAGATCTTTAAAAAATTAATCATTACTCATTGAACTTTGTTATATATTACTATACTGATGTTTACAATGTTACTTGTTGCTCATCTAAATTTTATCAAAGTTACTCATTATACATCGAATTTTGTTATAGATAACACTGATAGAAATGATATGAGTGAATGATGGGTAATTTTGTTTAAATTCGAGTGATAAACGAATAAGTTTTTAAATTTTGGTGATCAAATAATAATTTATAGTAAAGTTCAACAATGAAAGAATAACTTTCTAAATTTCAGTTGAAGCAACAACCTATAGGTTGTGACCTTTGTTTAAACTCGTTAGTCTATTTCTTTTTCGATTTTTAGTTTAAGCTCCCATCTTGTTCCTGCAGACAAGAAAAACCCTAAACCCTTCTCCAAGCAAGCAGCGCGCACCAACTCTATCTACTATTTTCTCACCCTAACCCAACCATGACGGAGATAAAGCTCTCGGAGATGCGGGATTTGACCCGAATCGAAAGAATCGGGGCCCATTCCCATATCCGGGGCCTGGGTTTGGATTCAGTTCTTGAGCCACGTGTCTCCTCGGAGGGCATGGTTGGCCAGACCTCCGCTCGAAAAGCCGCCGGAGTGATTGTCAAGATGGTCCAGGAGGGAAAAATAGCGGGACGGGCTGTTCTTCTTGCGGGTCAGCCCGGCACTGGAAAAACCGCTATTGCAATGGGTATGGCGAAATCCCTCGGGCAAGAGACCCCTTTTGCTATGCTGGCAGGGAGTGAGTTGTTCTCTCTCGAGATGTCCAAAACCGAGGCTCTAATGCAGGCATTTAGGAAGGCCATTGGGGTTAGGATTAAGGAGGAAACAGAGGTTATTGAAGGGGAGGTGGTGGAGATACAGATTGATAGGCCGGCAGTTGCTGGGGCAGCGACTAAGACGGGGAAGTTGACATTGAAGACGACGGAGATGGAGACTGTGTATGACTTGGGGGCAAAGATGATTGAGGCATTGGGGAAGGAGAAAGTTCAGAGTGGGGATGTCATTGCTATTGATAAGGCCTCTGGGAAAATCACCAAGCTCGGAAGGTCGTTCTCGAGGTCAAGAGATTACGATGCAATGGGGCCGCAGACCAAGTTTGTGCAGTGTCCTGATGGGGAGCTGCAGAAGAGAAAGGAAGTAGTGCATTGTGTGACACTTCACGAGATTGACGTTATCAACAGCAGGTATATTCATTTATGTTCACATCTTAAAGATTGTTTCTTGCCAGGACAAGTTACTCTATCAAATCAATCTACTGCCACTTTTAATGCTCTGTAGTTGCTACATTGTTTTACTTAGCAATTTGATTTTGTGCTGAATAGTTTGAATTTCTTATCCAGATGTTTCCAAGGCTAGGAAGTGTGTTGTTTCAGATTCTGAACAACTGTATTGGTGTGAATTGGTCTTGTCAAGTAATTGTCCTCTCCAACTAAAAAGAAAAAATTACTGTTGGAAAGTGAATGAACTCAAAAATTTGCAGATGTATTTTTTCACTAATCTGACAATTAATGCACGACCATATTTGTTACTTGCTTGGATAGGTTACAGTGTTTAATAGTCTACTGCTGCTAAATTTAATTTTTTATAGCAACTTCATTGTTTTACAAAGCAATTTATGCCGAACACTTTGAATTTCTTATCCTGATGCTTTGAAAGCTTGGTTGTTTCATATTCTTATCTATTATATGCTGTATGGTATTATGTAATTGCATTGGTGTTAACTTATTGATGCTAAAGATTTTGGTAATATTCTTGGAGGGTGTAAGTTCATAACTTATAAGCTCCAATAATAGACTGATTGGTTAGACTTCATAGATAATTAATGCCCTTTAAAATGCTTTCATCTGACCTTTATTTTGTGACATTTCAGATTTCTTCCATTTCTGCACCGTTTAGTTATCCCTCTTTTGTTTTTTCTTTTCAATTTCATGATATTAGGAATATTTAACTTGTGGGGATAACCAGAATTATTCTAACTTGTGGCAATAATCAGATCTTGTTCGCTCATGCTTGAGATGATTAAACTCTTATATCAGACCATAAAGTTTTATTTTAATAGAGTTATGTATAGGGGACCTCATGTCTCAAAACTTCAGCACTGAACAATTTGTAAAATTAAAGTAGCATAATACACGTCGGAAATTTTCTGTCACTGGCATTTGACAATTTAACTGAAGTAATGTTGTTTCCACTAGAGCTTGTTTTATTGTTGGGGTAGGATTGTCTTTAGGCATTTTAGTTACATCTATAGACCTGCGCAATGCGTTGGAATTTCCAAAATTTATGGTGAATTTTGGGAGCTTATAATTACTGTTATAGGAATTTATCTAGCAAAATAGCCAGAAAATTTTTCTTTTAGAACTTTCTCGAAGTGGGTTTGACTTCATTTGTCAAGAATAAATGCTCTAATTTGAAGATTATAAAATTCTCATTTTCAACCTTTGCTCTGGTATTTCAAGAAACCGTCGTGAACTGCTTTTCCAGAGTGCCATTCACATTCTTAGTCTTTTGAGGAAACTGAAAATGAATCAGGATTAAGAAAAGCATATATGCGTGTAGTCCAGAGATTGTGATGATTTAGGGAGGCGAATGAAGAGGAATGAATTTTTTGGGTACGACTTATGAAGAGTTTTCGTGCCTGTACGTAGAGAAGGACCAAAAGGAGAGGAGAAGAAGAAAAGGAGAGAAAACGAGTAGGCATTTATGGAGTTCACTANTTTTGGGTACGACTTATGAAGAGTTTTCGTGCCTGTATGTAGAGAAGGACCAAAAGGAGAGGAGAAGAAGAAAAGGAGAGAAAAAGAGTAGGCATTTATGGAGTTCACTACAAGCCGACTGTGTCAAGTTGGACGAGCAGGGTTTCCTTGACACTAAAGTCGTTGCTATTTAATTAATTTGATAAAGTCGAGCTGACCAGAGGGAGAGAAGAAACAGAAAGGGAGAGAAGAATGATAGAACATCTGTGGCATTCCCACGAGTTATTTTGTAATTTGTGTTTTTTTTTTTTTTAATCATATAATAGTTGATGATCAATTTTACTATTGACCTTTCACATCCTAAACTAGGATTTTATTAGGTTAAGAAATGACATGTTGTATACATGGGACAAAAAATAGAAAATAAAAAATACAGGGAGGATATATTTGCAATACCTGCAAAAGGATAGTTTCTTTCTCTCATTTTCCCATTAATAGTAAGACATTATTTTTCTTGACATTTTTAGAGATTTATCCATCTGGAATGATGTAATTTATCAGGAAACTTATCTGCTATGACAGCCAAGAAACTTGCAACTTTTTGTGCATGCTTCGCCAACATTATTACAATAGTGATTTAACTCTGGACACCTTAGTTGCACATTTTTTTAAGGTTTTCTTACCTTGCATTTCAAAACAATTAGCATCCAATTGCACAAATAAGTATGGAATCCATCCATACTTTGGCACCTGTCATGGGAGGAATTAAAGATCATTGGAGGCAGGGGCGGAGCCAGGAATTTAGTCTAGTAAGTAAGAGCATGGGAGCATAACTGAAGTAACTATTTTTTGAAAGACATCTTTATAAGTAATGCATATGACCCCATTATTAGTATCAATGATCCACTCATATGTAAGCTCTTCGAATTTGATCTTAGACATTAATGTTATATCCATAATCAAATTCTTAGTCCAGCATGTGTAAGAAGATGTGCAATATCAATTCTATACTACATGATTTGTTTTTACTCGGTAGGAAATAGAAATATTCTTTTAAAATATATTTCCGTAATTTTTACATATAGAATCCAACAAAACAAAAATTAGGAAAACATTTAAATAAAATTACAAATTAAAGGCTACATAAGGATGCTATTGAAACTCAAGCAACACATTTTATTCCAAATTGAAAGCAAAACTAGTTAAGACCAATTATCTATAGAAAAATGAACCACATGGAATATAATAGAAATAGCAGACAAAATAGTTAGGTGGGGGAGCAAGAAGTAAATATATAAATTTTGGAGAAAAAGTTTGTGAATCAAAGTCCACTGGGGGCAGCTGACCCCACTCCCCCGTGTAAATCCGCTAGTGATTGGAGGATACTGAGGCATATTTATTTTATTTATTTCTTCCAATTCTTATATTCTCTGGTTTTGTTTTTACTTATCAATTCATTTTTCATTTATCTGGTGCATAAAATGCAAAACACGTGACCTTGGCCCTCTTGATGGAAGATACAATGGATTAAGCAACAAGTCTGTAATACTCTGTGCTGTGTTGTAGAAATTTATGAGTTATATACGCTCTTAAATTAAGTCCATGACTTGCATGTCTCCTGTTCTGTCAATTTGTTTTTGGAATAACAAATAAAAACACAATTCGTTTTGCATTAAGCATCCTCCGTAGCCACAGATGTACATACCCAGTTCGGCAGTTCTTATGCAGTGGCCAACTGATAGTTTACTAAAATATTGTATTTTCAAGAGTTGCATGCAGTAAAGATCTTCGAAGTCCCATATTATTTGTACCATTGTTGGCACGCAACTGAAAGATTCAAAATTATCTTGCTGACAGAAATAATTTCCCTGCTAAACATTATTTCATTTGATAAAAAATTGAAGAGAAAAATGATAATTTTATTTAGGTGTTTGATAAAAAGCAAAGTAACCAACCCTAATTTTGAGTATACTGTATATATGTGGCTTTTTTCCCCCATTTTTTTGTTCTGATTGCGAGATGTACATAATTTCCCAAACTGTAATGCTAAACCTCAAGGTTTGATGCATTTCAGAATAACTGTTGGATATTAGGAAGGAGGTTGAAACGTGACTTGGTACTCTTTTATGGTAGAATTGCTGTTTTTTGACTGTGCATATGGTTGGGCTGATTTTTATTGTTTTATATAGCGGGAACTTCTTTTGTTTGGTGAAATTCTTATTGAATCAATATGCTTTTGATGGGTTGGCTCTTTTGTTTTGGCAGTTTTCCCTAGTTATGCTTCTTTCCTGTTAGTATATTTACCTCCTTAACATTTATACACCAGTTTTTGTCCTTATTGAACTTTCTAATACCTGGAACCTAAACTATAATAGTATTAGAGTACATGAAAAATTTCTTGGATGTAGAGATTAATATATAATTGTTTGAATGTTATGATGTACCCTCCAGTACTGCACTGTAAGAGATTTATTTATTAAGTCTCCTGTCTGAATTTCAGAACACAAGGATTTCTTGCACTCTTTACTGGCGATACTGGTGAAATTCGTGCAGAAGTTAGGGAACAAATTGACACAAAGGTTGCCGAGTGGGGGGAAGAAGGGAAAGCAGAAATTGTGCCGGGTGTCCTTTTCATCGATGAAGTTCACATGCTTGACATAGAGTGCTTTTCCTTTCTTAACCGTGCACTGGAAAATGATATGGCACCTATATTGGTTGTCGCCACCAACAGAGGAATTACTACAATTCGAGGCACAAACTACAAATCCCCACATGGTATTCCAATTGATTTCCTTGATCGCTTACTTATCATCTCCACACAACCTTATACGGAAGAAGAAATTCGCAAAATTTTAGAGATAAGAAGCCAAGAGGAAGACGTAGAAATGTCAGAAGATGCTAAAGTATTGCTGACAAAGATTGGGACAGACACATCGTTACGATATGCTATAAACCTCATAACATCTGCTGCATTGTCTTGCCAAAAACGAAAAGGAAAGATTGTGGAAATGGAAGATATCAGCCGAGTGTACCAACTGTTTTATGACGTGAAGAGGTCAACGCAATACTTGATGGAATATCAAAGCCAATATATGTTTAGTGAGGTATCAGTGGTCGAGGGAGATGAAGATGAAACCAATGCCATGGTTTCTTAAAGATTTTCCTGGACACGAAATGGAGTATAAATTATTACTGTGATCTTGTTCCATGCATTCTACTTTACGGCTGGTAGCTGCATTTCCCTGAAGTGATCACCTTTGGGATGCAATATGTTCTCTTTAACTTTTTCTCATTGAATCCATGATGAGTAATTTACGCAGTTTAATCTTATTTGACAGGTTTAAAGCCTAGCTCCTGGACTTATAAGCACTTGGGTCGTCATTTCCTTGCTAGTTAGTTTTAATGGTGAGTTTGTACAAATTACTCGAAACGGTGGTACAGAGCAAGTACCATTTTGGGATGTCTATGTTATGAACAGGCTTAAAAGAGTAGAAGATTGGTTTTGTGGAGTCGCTGAACTTTAAAAAAAAATGGGTCACTATAAATGTTGATTTGTAGATGTTTCAAAGGACGGACTGTAACCATTTTTGTGAATTTTATTATGGGTTCAACCGTTTAAAAGTGTCTTCAATTCAGATTTTAAAAATTTATATAAATTTAGGTGTTCGGAACTCATATTTTAAAAGATTTATTTTAGTGGATTTCGAGTCGATAAATATTAATATCAAGTTCTTTAGGACTTTTAGTTTGACACATCAAATTTCAATGGATTTCGAAAATAAAAATTCAATTTATTTTTACCTTTGACAAATATAAAAAAAATATTAAGAAATTAAGAAATAATATGTAAAAAAAAATTATAAAATATTTCATTATAAATTCTCATTATGTGGGGGGAGAGAAGGGAACGAGGAATTGAGTTCTTGAAATTTGGATCAAAATTTTATTCTCAGTGGCTAAGAAAAAAATGACTTAATCCTTTATGCTTTTGAAATTATATTCGCCAATTAAACATTTCTTTAATCATAAACTATTTTATTTTATTTTCAAATGGAACTGATTTTATTTTGTTAATATTATTTGCTTGATTTGTAAATTGATGGAAATTAGTTCTTTTAAAATAACAAAGTTATGAATTTTCTATAATAAACGATAAAGCTATGAATTTGCCCAAGTTTGACAACCATTAAAATAAAACTTTTTTTAAAAAAAAAAACTCATTAGAAAGTCATAATTTTTTGGTTGTATATTAAAAAGTTATATATAATTATAAAAATACTCATTAAAATTCAACGAATTCACTAAAATCTATAAGATAAAAATGCGTTAAAATCTTGTGAATTCTATTCAAATCAATGAACTTCATAAGAATCCATAAATCTTTAAAAATCCATTAAACTCCGAGTTGAAGACATCCCCCTTAGATGAATTTAAATAAATTATGTCGAGTTGAATTCAAACCAAACTTGCATAATTCCATTGATCATGCTTTTACTATTAGAATCATCGGTCTCAACTTCTAGAAGTCACTTTCTTTTTTAGTTGTTCATGCTTCTCAATGATTCTGCGTCACTTGAAAATTATCCCAAAAAAGGGTCATCTCAAAGGGGGAGAAGTCATTATATCTCTAATAATCTTATGAACTAAACGCAATCATTTTCATTATATGTTTAAATTTTTAAAGAAATGAACTCGATGGCGTCTATGATTCTTTTCTCAAAATACAATCAATTAATTGGCTTAAGTCAATAAAAAAGATAAAAGTAAGGTCACGATGCACAATCTTATTCCTTGTGGAAATCGACAAGTGCGGACAAGCAAAGTGAATGACTTTTCTATAAGAAAACAACGTTAATTCCGTTATGTTAGGCAAAATTTTTCAATGGGGACACATGAATTATTATTTTTTTCTTGTCTTTATTCTTTAAAATCAAAGCATGCAATCTCATCGATAATAATAATAATAATAATAATAATAATAATAATAATAATAATAATAATAATAAAAAAGGAGCAACAAAATTTAATGCAACGGCATAGAAAGAGAGTGTTCAAACTTCTTTAAAAAATGGATAGGCAAATGGGTCTTAATCCAAAACATAAATGCAAGAATTTTATATTTATCTTTCTAGACGGAAGTGAAAATTAATTATATAGATTTTTGTGCTTGTTTTGTGATAGTATTATCGATCACTTTAAGTTCGAGATTCCATGGTAAATCCGTATTTTATAATCTTTGATTTACGTTAACATAGAAATTTGAGTACAATGTTTATGTGAAGGCTAGGCTAGTGCCATTATCACATTGATAAATTAATAAATATATATCTTTTTTTTTTTTTGAATAGTGTGACGGTGACCACACCGTCACTTAGATTACTACCATTCACCATGATGAATAACGTTGTTCTTGTATTCAAGACAACTCTTCATATGTAGATGTTATACAATTGATTTTAACCTACCTTACATTTCTTAAAATCCATAAGTATTATCAATGTATTAATCACTCATTCTTTGGAAAGTAAAATTTTAGCAACAAAAAATGAAGTAAGAGTTAAAAATCTTCAACTTAGCGTTCGCTTTGGTAAAAGCAAAGAGGTGAGCTAGTTAATTACGGTAAAAACAAAATATAGTCTAACAAAAGATAATAATCAATTTATAAAGTTTACAGCAGTTTACGCTATAAAATTTCAATACTTAGCCCCCATTTGGTCCCTATTATTTGATATTATAATTTTTTTGAAGAATGCGCGGTTAAAAAAGAAGGAAATTTTTTGTTTATATGTAATATTCTTTGTCTAAATTACACAAAATCAGAGTTTTGAAGATTATATTTCAAATTTCAGATATGATAGTTTTTATTTCAAATGTCATATATTAATTAATATATTTCATCTACCTTTTCCATCTAAATCATAATTACCCAAAGCCTAACTCTACCCTCACCGCCCCTTTTTCTCTCTTCTATCTCTCTATCCCCGCCGCCACCACACCATCGGCACCACATCGCCACTACCACACCGTCGGCACCTCAGCAACCCAGTGCACAATCTTGCAGGGCCACCACCATGCTCGGAGTGTTGCAGCACGAAGTGCGCGGCACCGATCACCTTCTCCAGGATCCTACATATGAGATCTGCTACATTTTTTGGGATTTAGCCACTGTTTGACACACATTCTTTCAAAATATATTATTTCAAAACTCATTTTCAACTACACATTTTTCAATAAAATAATATTTTGCATCACATCAATAACTTTTTCCTACTTTTTAACCAAGTATTTCTCATCATATCACTATTTAAAATACATTCTTTCCTCAATAATATCCATCAAATATACCATTAAATTCAATACAACAATAGTTGGAATTCGATTTTACAAAAATATGGTTTTCTCGATTCTCTCTCTTTTTCTGATTTTGTTGTGGTCGGAGTTGGGACTGATTTGTGGTGTATGTGCAGATGGCGATGTTGAGTTTGGGGATTTTGTTTGTGGGGTGGTAGCTGTGCTGTGGTGGTGTTTGAAGAGATGGTGGATTTTTAGGTGACAGTGGTGGTGCGATGGCTGATTGGAGGTAGAGGTGGAGGTGGTTGTTGGAGCAGGCGGTTATGGGGATGGGGATGCAGGGACGATGGGGAACAGATCGTCGCTGCACACAGAGTGGTGACTATGTTTCTTTGCCTTTTTTTCATTTTTTTTGTGGGTGTGAGGATGACTGGATGGTGGTGGAGGCGCCGTTGGTGTTGATGGTAGTGGTGGCATGACGTGGAGTGGGGCTGCAGGATGGTGGAGTATGGGTTAGACTGTGTTGACGATTTTTTTGGTGGTGGATCTGACGGTTGTGTAGTGGTGTTGTTTTATGTGGTGGTGGCCACGACTGTGCTGCTGAGGCAGTGGTGAGGTGGTGTCGTGAATGTTAGTTGTGGTCACAAATTGTTTGGTTACCTATGACCATTTAATTGGTTAATCTGTGACCAATAAACAACTTGTGATCAATGAAAAATATAAATTGTGACAAAAAAATAACGTGTGAACTAAAAAATTGTTAATATGACTGATAATTTGATAATTTGTGACCGTCTACTAAGTTCTGACTTATAATATTTGTGTTTTGTGATCGATAAATAAATTATGGCGTATAAATTTTTTATTTGTGACCAATGAACAAATTATAACTTATAAAATTTCTGAATTGTGGCCGTAAAATAATTTGTGACCTATAAAATTTCTGATTTGTGACCGTAAAATAATTTGTGACTTATAAGATTTTTAATTTGTGACCGATGAACAAACTGTGACATATAAAATTTTTGAATTGTAACCGTAAAATAATTGATGACATAAAATTTGTTTCAATGAATAATATGTGACAAATTATATTGAATTTGCGATCAAATTATATGGAATTGTGACTTTAATATATTTAATTAATAAAATATATGTTTAATTTATTTATTTATAAATAAAATTTTTTAAAAAATCTAAAATTTTAAATTTTAAACCTTAATATCTTAAATTTGAAATTGGTAAAACTTAACATCTTAGTTTTGAAATCTTTCCATATTATTTTGGATGTTACTTGTATATCGGGGTTGACGGTGTACAACCCCCTCACAAGAGGGGGGCCCACGATTTTTTTTTGGATTGTGAGCCACCCCTCTTGTGAGGGAGCTGTACATCGGGATGTTAACCTCGGTGTACAAATATCATTTCCTTATTATTTTATTGAAAAATATGTGATTAAAAAAAAGATAAAAATATATTATAAGTTAATGGGGCCAAACGGGGGCATAATATGTTATCAAAATTTAAAACGTTCGTGAGTTTTTAAAAAAAAATTCAAATGAACAATTCGATTCGTTTAATCTTCAAACGCTGTTGAATTCCAAGATTCTATTCTCAAACAATTCATAGAATATAAATACACAAACCCAATGTCTAGATTAACACACCGCTTGCCTTCTGCCGTCACCATCGTTCTTACACTAACAGTAAAAAACTACTAGCGACCTTAAAATTTTCAAATGCCACTGCCTTCTAATCAACTTTCTTATAATTTACTTTGAGTTTCTCAATGTAATTAATATTTACGCACTCCGTCGACCAATCAGAATCTTCCACCTGACTTAATAACTGTGATGAGTCAAACCATAAAATCAGCATCAATCTGTTTATTTATACAGAGGCTGGAGCCATAACACTTTTCATTTCCCATCTCATCGAAACCTTTTTCTCTCTACTCAATGAAAAACCCTTTTCGCTTCGCTTAACCACTTTCGTGTTTTCCAAAGAATCCTCTTCCAATGGCCAAGTTTCTTGTTCAGAACAAATCCTCAGGTTTAGCTAAAGTCAGGTCTTTATGTATTGCAGGGTTAGGGGCTGTTTTAATGTTTTGTACACTGTGGTCTTTTACTAATCCTTGGCCTAGTTTTGCAACTTTGTTGTCCAAACCTAGTACGAAACAATGTCCATCTGTTGTCCAGCCCTTTAACATGAGCCAAGAACCTATGGATACAACATTTTATGATGACCCTGAGAATACTTACACCATAGACAAGCCAATGATCAACTGGGATGAGAAGAGAAGAGAGTGGCTAAATCACCATTCCTCGTTCGCGATAGGGGTAGAGAATCGTGTACTAGTCCTCACTGGATCACAGCCGTCCCCGTGTAAGAATCCCATTGGTGATCACTTGCTACTGAGGTGTTTCAAGAACAAGGTTGATTATTGTAGGTTTCATGGCTATGACATTTTCTACAACAATGTGTTGTTGAACCCAAAAATGGGCTCTTTTTGGGCCAAAATACCGTTGGTACGGGCAGCGATGTTGGCCCATCCCGAGGCCGAGTGGATATTTTGGGTCGATTCAGATGCCGTTTTCACAGACATGGAGTTCAAAATTCCATTGGAGAGGTACAAGGACCATAATCTTGTTGTTCATGGTTGGCCCAATTTGATTTATGAGAAAAAAAGTTGGGTTGGTGTGAACGCAGGAATTTTTCTGTTAAGAAACTGCCAATGGTCCATGGACTTTTTGAATGTTTGGGCCGGAATGGGCCCACAAAGCCCAGATTATCCCAAGTGGGGCCAGATCTTGAGATCAACTCTTAAGGACAAAATGTTCAGAGAATCTGATGATCAATCAGCTCTTGTTTATTTAATCTTGAAAGAGAAAAAGAAATGGGGTGATATGATTTACATAGAAAATGAGTACTCTTTGCATGGTTATTGGCTAGGAGTAGTAGGAAAATTCAACAACATCACTCAAAAGTACTTGAAAATAGAAAAAGTGGTTCGTAAATTGAGGCGTCGACACGCAGAATTGATAAGTGAGAGATACGGGGCAATGCGTGAGCCGTATGTGGAGGATGGCAGCGAAAGAAAGGGCGGTTGGAGGCGGCCGTTCATCACGCACTTCACGGGGTGTCAACCGTGTAGCGGGGCCCATAACCCGACGTATGTGGGGAATTCGTGCTGGATAGAAATGGAAAGAGCCTTGAATTTTGCTGATAATCAGGTGTTACGTAATTTTGGATTTATGCATCCGGATATAGGGAATGGCTCTTATGTGATACCTTTGCCACTAGATTTTCCAGGAGATGAATTTGATGAGTTTATGTAATAATATGTTTTTAGTTTTGAAGATTTCTCAAGCTAGAGAATGGTCCATAAAGATGGCCTTTTCACTTTATTCCCTTCACCTGAACCATTTTTAAGACTCCCAAGTCCTCTCGAATGATCACACTTTAAATAGAGATGATTCTCAACAAGTGGTTGAATACGAAGAATTTTCGACGTTGCTAACAAATCTATGAATAGTTGTATGTATATGTTACCATCTACAAGTATACGAACTCTTACAAGTAGACGTATGGACAAATCATTTTTATTCTATGAGACAAGCATTGATTCGAGTGTTAGATAACTCTTAAAGGAAAACTCTAACGTGCACTAAACATGCGTTGTTTCATAAACTCGTCTCGAACAAAAGTCACGAGGATTTTGCTCAATTTTTTTTTGTGAAATCTGACTATTCGAATGAAGAAAATGTCTAAAAGTGTGGGCAGAAACTTTTTGCATATGAACAAAAAGAGGAAAAATGGAATTGTCGTGACTTGACCACCTTAATTAGGGGCGGGGTTTTTGTTTTCTTTTTAGTGGATTTTTGCCCGCAAATCAGGGCATCTTCTCTTCCCTGTCGGCCGGAGTGTCGTTTCTATATCATGTTTGAAAGTGAAACATAAATTGTCATGTAAATTCACAATCTACATATTTCACGCCTCGATTTGATTAGACGAGAAAAAATATATTTTGCTCAACAGGGGCCAAGGTTGACTTGATTAGGTCTCAATAAAGGCAGACTGAGCTCCTGTTTGATCCCAATTTTCGTCAAGAATCAATTCTCGTAATAATTATATGGAACTCATTTGCATTTTATAATATTTTTCGCAGGACAAATTATAACAAAAAAGAAAGGTAATATCACATTACATCCATACTTTTGCTGAAGACGATTTTGTCCGTATTTGAATTTTCAATTTGATGCATAACTTTATGACACACTTGTAGAGTAACTATATTTGATACTTTCAGGAAAAGTGCACATAGTGTTGTCCAAGGGTTGCTTTGTTTGGGACGCTATTTTTAATTTAAAAATTTCGATTTTCAAAATAAATCTGATTTCTAGCAAAACCAAACAGGAGCTGGATCACATCATTTTACGCCTTTAGTTGAGTGAACAGATAACAGATCTATTTACACTGATAAAATATCTATATCATACCAAACTATACTATATATGCTGTTTTTCTAGTGTTAATTAGATAAATTAACAATCTTCTGTTGTGACTTTTGCCTTTGAAAATCCATTTTCATTTCCTGGAATAGTAAATATAACTCCTGTCTTTTTGACAGGGATGGTATAAATTTCATTGTTTTACAACAGAATACTATTACCCTTCTTGACATTACATCTAGACATCAAGCAATCTAGCTATTCACTGAAAAAATATTCGGCATGCCGGACTCGACAATACAATAGATGAACTTGTAGCTTTTATTTTTTCTTCTTTAACACTGTCTAATACTAGAGTGAACGTCACCGAGCACGGCATGAAAGATGCTTACAACATAACAAAGAGGGGCAGAGTCTTTCGCGCTGCATTTATGTACACAACCTAAATTGAATGTCCACACTAAACACCACCAAACCATTACATTACAAGAAAAATCTTCTCTTGTAAAATATCAACATCCGTGCACATCCCGCCACCTCAGATAAATGACCCCTGCACGGTAATGCATGTAAGCTCCGGCAACCACAAGTACATGAAAAAGTTGGTGGCTGTGCCCTGCAATATCAAACTTCCCAGGCATCCACCTCTCCGGAACTCTGGTGGCATAAACTAGTGCTCCAATACCATAAAATGTCCCCATCAAAACTTCGTAACCCGTCGTATGGAGCGCCTCGGGTTGGTTCCAAAATAGGATGAGCTTGTGCAAAATAGGCGCTACACCAGATACACCCATCCCGAAGAAGAGAGATGTTCGAAACCCACGATATTCGGGTGTTTGGAATACGGGAAGAAGAGAAACCAAAATCGTACCAATTCCCAGAAGAGTAATGAATCCAATGTAGAGATTGCAGAAGAGAGGATAGCACATGAAAGAATAGTAGACAAGAGGATAAAAGGAAGTGGCAATTAGTGCAGCAATCCCAGCATAGTCGACTCTAAGCATAATGTAAGACAAGCGCTCAGAATGACAAGAAAGCAAGTGACAAGCACTGCTTGCTAACAAGCAAAACATGGCTCCGCCCAAGAAGGCGAAGAATGGCCATCGCGTAATTGGCCTCACCATCAGTGGTGCAATTATGTTTGCAACATCCTCCTTCATGCTATGCTGCAAGTCATTAAACAGCACAAAATACATTAGCAAGTGATAAATTCATCATCAAATAACTTGTAACTTTGTGGTTTATGGAGAAGTTAAAAGAAAATTTCAGCAAGATAAACCTATACTGGGCATTGAATTAAACAAAGCAAGCATAAAGCTAAGATAGAAACTTAATCTTCAAATTAATAAATTGAGACTTCAAATTCACATCTGTGAGAATATACACCTTATGAAATTAATGGCTCAAATTCTTTACATGAGTATTGCTTGTTCATGACTGAGAATACAGTGTGAAATGATAATTAAGGGTATGTCTCAAGGTGGTTTATAAACAAAGGTAAATGAGTGGCTGAGAAGTAGGTAGTACTTGTAGATCCTATGGAATATGTGGATAAAAAGTGGTTTGAAAAAAAAAAAAGTGTTTTTTGACCAAGATGTTTATAAACACGTAGAAACAATGAGCCAAACATAGGCTGCGTAGAATGCATAATTACATTAGTCTATCATCAGAATACGGAAAATATAGCATGCCTGGCACAAATTTCTGTGGATTGAGGCACTTAATGCCAAAAAATTTTCTTAGTTGATCGATTGATTTTTTGCATTTTTTATTCCACGTCCTTCGTCAAGAAATTAAGTTTGTGGAGTTAGAACTAGAGATTTAAAATCCTCCTAAAAGGCATCCTTTTGAAGTAACTCAAGTGGTTTGAAACAACTGGGTGTAGTAGTTGAGGTTACCGTAAATGAACAAGCTGCTGAGGAAGGTTAAGTTAGTTAATATATAAATCAAGAATTAGATTAACGATCATCCGCAGCCCTATAACAGAATTTAGATATATGAGCTCAAAATTGAAACAAAGAACTTGTTTAACTGTTGGGAAAGCAGAGATCGGCAGCTCCAATTGGCAATAGAATTTGGAAATGAAATGAAAGAAAACTATAAACAAACTGTACTGGCAGTATCAAGCACTAAAGTTAACCAGATGTTTATCACAACATTGCAATAATAATACAGTCTTGTTTCACGTCATGAGACTATAAGGTGGAGCCTAGTCAGGAGTTTCTGAGTCATTCTGTACATATATTAGGTAGCATTAATAGTATTACACATACAAGTGATTATTAAGGGGGATATTTAATAGTGACGTATATATAATATACTATGACTATTGTAATTCTTTTACCTCTTCAAAGTGAAAATCTGCAGTGGTGAGTGTGTGTATCCCTTAAGTTAAAAGTGAAACACTAACTTTTCACGAGTTTTCTTAATACTGCTCTCGTGATTGGAATTGGTCTTAGTCCCTACCAGAAGAATAATGTGCAAAAGGACGAAGAATTACCAGAACACACACGTCAGTGTGGTTGCTGTTGGAAAAGCGCTCCGGCAAACAGTTATAGAGGAGTTCGACAATATACCAATTAGATAAGGATGGTAGATAATCCATGGAAGGCAATGAAGTCTTCAACTCCTGCTGAAGTCTCTGCAAATCAGGCATGTTTGGCAATGATGGGAGGCAAGTTCTAAGTTCCATCTGCAATTTGTGAAAATCCGCTTTCCTCAACACTTCAGGCAAATTTTGTAGGGTAGGGAGGTCCACCACCTTTGGAGCCTTCATAGCAGTGTAAATGGTCAAACAAAGGAACAGGAAGAACCCTAACAAATGCCTGCAAAGAAGAAAAGTTGTGATTCTTGGTTCAGAAGTAGGATGGAATACCTAATCACACAGATTGTCTAACAGAAGTAAACTAAAGAAGTAATCAGCTGCACCACCACCACTATCTATATCATACCAAAAAAGAGAAGCATCCATCAAAAGAAGCCACATAACCATCAACTCAACTCAAATCACCAAAGCCATATTCCACTTTTATGGGTACGGCAACAAATTACGTATCCACAAAAGAAAAAAAATTTATAGATGACTTTTATGAGAAATCAGAACTTGTAAACGTAATCCAAGTTTTATAGTGTAGACAATGTAACACAAGAAATGAAGAAATTGTGACACTTTAGAATGTGTCCCATTGGCATAATGCTTAATGAACTTCATTCTTCGAGAGAGAAGGGGAAAAATACTGTTTGAAAATTGGATTTGGTTGGAAACTACAGATAGAAATTCGATAGATGTAGTCACATGCCCATCAACCATTTCATCTTGGAGACTAGATAGCGCAGGATAGAGATCCCTGAGGGTAATCACTTCCCTGATCTCCGTATTAGCAATTTTCTCTACCAGAGTTAAAAATGAATTGGGCATCAGTTTTGACTTCTTATACCATAGGCAGTACTATTTTTGGCTTGTCGAATATGAACCTTTTGGGTTCTTCACCCTCAATCTCAAACTCTGGCTCCTGCATTCTATCTACAAAGATTCCATTTTTTATAACACAAGCCCTTATTGCATACTTATTTTACTCCTAGTACCCACAGTTCTCTAGTAGCAGTAAATCCAAGATGCTACATCAACAAAATCTCAAACTAATACAAAGTTATCAAGTCGACATGCATAATATTAACAAAAGTCATAAAAAAATAACTTTGAAGATGATGTTTGGTTGTGCTTAAAGCAAATCAAATTTACTTTTAAGTTAGTTATCTTACCAAATATGATCTTCAAAACAACTTTTCATTAACAATTACTTTTTTTCAAAGTCTCTGCTTGCTTTCTTTAAATGCAGCAAAAAATGCCCTTAAGTGCAGCCTTTTAGCCTTTCTCTTAGACCATTTTTTTCCATGCAACTTCTTTTCAGATGACAAACAACAATGTCACAGCTTCTCTGGTGTTTCTTCTACACACGCCATCTACAAGGATTACTTCTGAATTCCATGTCGCTCTTGGAAGCTCCGCCTTGTGGGTTCATGGGCACATTGTGGACCATTTCCAAACAAGCCAGTTTTAATCGTGAGTTCTACCCAACTTGTTTGTAGAATCCAATCAAAGGCCTAAATTATACACAATTAAGTATGCAGTAGCCATGAGACCCAATAAAATTTTTCGTGCAAATGCAAATAAAAAATTTATAATTCAAGATCTGCAATAAAAGTTCCCATCTCGAATAACCGAAATCACAATACTGTGTAGGCTAAAAAGCAACGTTTTACAAAATCAGATGCAAGGAACAAAAAATACTTGCGTCCAAACATTGAGGGTCTCATTGTGAATAGTGAAAATGCTGAGCAAGGTCTGCTTCAAAGACCATTCGGATCTATAATGATGGAGAATATAATCATTGTCCTTCAAATATCCAGGCAATGAATGGTACTCCACCAACTGGTACCTCGCCTTCTTCCACAATTGCTTTGCTTTCTCTTCCTTAGATGAAGAACATGACCTCGGATCCACATCTGATATATGTTATGGAGGGAGCAATTGGGGTAGAAAAGGAAGAAGAAGCTCAGCAAAGAGAAGAAACCAGAAGGAAGAAGAAGGAAGGAAGAAACATAATTAACGGAAATTCGATTCTGAAACAGTGTCCTTTTTATCCTTACAAAACGGCGTCGTTTTACTCAAATTTTAATTGTAATAAAGGAACACGTTTTCTACCTCATTTCTATTGTTTTTTCTCACGCTTTTCTCTGTTGGAACGTATATATACACGGGCTGTATATTCTCTGCATTATTCACTCACGTAATTTGTTATGGAAATTTAGTTACTATTGGATTGATTCCTCAATTCAATTTACTTCTCATCTCTTCCCCCCCCCCCCCTCCAAAATTCTATTTTCTTTGTTGAGTTACTTGATTAATCAGCCGGTTGCAGAAGCATTTTGGTGAAGAAGGCGTTGAATTTGGAACTCAAGCCGTGACAAATTGGTATCAAAGCAGGCATATAATACTGGGTAATTGATAAAAAAAATGGATACAAGGGCAAAGGCAACGGATGATCATTTGAAGAAATTGGATCTTGAAGTAGCTAATTTGGGTACAAGCTTCAAGGTGGTTATTGGCCGATTGGAAAATAAATTGGAGTCTACAGACCAAACTCTTCAAGTATTGAGTAGTAGGGAGGAGAAAATCGAAGATGCTGTGTTGGATTTGAACAAAAAGTATGAGAAGGTTGTTGCATTCATGGCACAAATTTCAACTGATTTGAGAGCCAATCAGAAGAACAAAGGGATGGAGGAATCTATGGGTGATTTGAAGTTTGGGAGTGAGTCTTACACACCAGGGAGCAGCAGTATGGAGGCTAGTGTTATTTCCAGAGGTGAACTGAAGGGGAACACTAGGATACCTAAGATAGATTTCCCTCACTTTGGTGGGGAAGGACCTAGGGAGTGGCTGAGAAGTATTTCCAAATGCATCAGATCCCAGATGAACTAAGAGTGAGAGTGGCAGAAATGTACCTCAAAGGGAAGGCTGATATCTGGTTTTCATAGCCAGTCATCTAGGGGCTAGTTGGAACTTGTTTTCAGAGGCATTGTGCAAGAGATTTGCAGAGACTACTGGAGAGGAGGTAGTAGAGACCTTCAGTAAAATCAAATAGCTGGGCTCCATAGAAGAATATCAGGAGAGATTCGAGGAGCTTAAGTCACAGGTAATGGTAGCCTTACCACATGTCCCTGAATCTTACTATATTGCTGTGTTTACCAGTGGATTGAGAGGAGAGATTAAATCCATGGTGAAAATGATGAAACCCAACACACTAGCTAAAGCATATGAGGTGGCTAGCATACAAGAATCTACCATTCAAGCCCTAAACAAATACCAAAACCCAAGAGCTTCACACCTAACAAATGGAACCCTTACCCTCTAAAACCTCCTCAAGATACTAAACCCAAAGGACCATGGCCAAAAACAACTAAACCACCAAACCATTATAAAACCATCACACCTACTGATTTCCAAATAGGGCATTGAACTTCATATCGGTGGATGAGGAAGAGGATGAAACTAAATAGGAGTGTTGCATTTTTTATATCGCAAGTGTACGATATCGTAACAAGTAATATAGTGGATCTTAGAGTCCGAATTGTCGTTCCCACGAGTACTATACTCTAGTCTTGATCTACTTTTCTTACTCCTATTTGATGAGAGTAAACAAATAA
>CAIGRN010010271.1:0-90017 GCA_903798345.1 Fraxinus anomala | reverse complement strand
AAAAAAAAAACCAAAAACAAAAACTATGACATTTTCCGATGAGTAGTTCACATATCGAAAAAGAAAACTATTACAATGAGTTGTGACACATCTTTCTATTTTCTTTGTATCTGAAAAATCGACTAGCTTTAAGAGTCTCTCCAATGCAACCATGGATAGGGTGAAGATGACACGACGGAGAAAAAGATTGACAATGTTTAAACAAACATGCTACAAATTTGATATCATGTGAGTTGGCAAATTTTTGTACATTAATTTTAACAACATTTTTCTAAACAATGGTCAAATTTCCTACACACACATAGAGAACTCTGATGTCAACAAGGAATGTACAAGAAAGTATAATTGTTTAAAACTTCATCTAGATTCAGAAATTTTATTAGACAGATAGTGACTTAGTAAAATTAATATTTTCTTTTCTTATATATATTTTTTATTCAGATTTAGACGTGATTTTATTTTTATTTTAAGAAAATAAAAAAATATATATTTCGATAGCAATCTATAGAATGTATTAGAGACTATTTTTGGTCTCGAGCGTCTAATTTAAACATCAATGCCATGTACATCGAAAGCATTTCAAATTTATACGACACATAACAATTAATAGAATATTTTAGAGATGCTCTAATGTCCAACTTTGTACATGGAAGAATAATGAAACAATCTAATACATGTGCAAACTTTTCATATCAATTTCAGATCGCAGAAAAAGTGAGTAAGATAGAATCGTGGCGTGGGATGTGTTGGAGTACAAAAGATAGGAGTGTGTGGGGGTGGGTTGTGAGTTGACACCAATGATGAAGGGTCATTTTCATTCATACACACGCGGTTGCATGCTTTGGTGTTTTCAAGCCATGTTACAAAAGCCTTTCACCCCCAAGAAATTGGAGTTTGGCGGGCCATTGTTTGGAGTTGCATAGACAAGCAAGCATATTCCCCTCTTCTCCCCTCAACTTTTTGTTCAATCAACAATTACTTCTTTAATATTTTCAAACTTTTGTTTAAAATTTTCTTGATTAATTTTTTTATTATTAAAGTTGATTTGATTATGAGCTATAGAGATTGATTTGACCAGTGTCATTGACAAATTCTCAAAGAATACGTGTACAAAACATCTCAATCGACCTTTGTCCAATGCCAAACAATATTTGTTCAATACCTTCTGCATTAGTTATACTCTCTTCTCTAGTGAATTTTGTATTTGATCTCTCAAATAAATACAACTTACTTGAACGACAAAATATAATAAGAGAAGTGCAACACTTGTGGCTAACTCTTTTCCAACGAGAAGTAATTTACATAATAGACATATCATCTTCGCTTATCTTTTAAGTTCGAAAATGACGAAAATATATACATAATATTACTTTTATCATTGTGCTTCACGATTTCGTGACATATTTGAGCTCTAATAGCAAATTGATACAGCAGAAAATATGACACAAGATAAACATGTGATGCAAACTCGTTGCTTTTAGTGAAATGTCGAGAATCGATCAATAAACACTCATCGATTCAATTGAATATCTAGAACTAATTAACAAATAGCGAATCGTAGTCTTGAAGAAGTAAAATCCTATGAAATAAATTATCAATCCTAGTAGTTAAATGACAAAAATAACTCCAAGTAAAGTGATTTATTAAAAGGGTATTATTAAAGCAATAAAATCAACTTTCTCGAGCCAAGTCTCTATATAAAAAAAGGGGGGGAATCAAACAAAATAATAAATAATAAATAATGAAGCTGAATTGGACATCGCCCAATTGTCATTTTCTAATTGGCAAAACAAATGCCAACTAATATACACAATGATATTAATTGGTCCAACAACATTTATATATTTATTTTGAAAATAAATTCTTGCTGGCATTAATAAGTAACAGTTTACAAATTGTATGGACTACATAATTTTGTGTTACATCACTTTAATATGTCCCCTTAAAACTTTTTAAATTAGGCTTCACCTTTCTTATAGATGGAAAGTTCTCCATATATCTTCATATGTTTTCTTTTTTATTTTTTCAAGATCATGTCAATAATATTTGATTGTATAATATATATATATATATATATATATATATATATATATATATATATATAGAAGGCATGACTTTCCTTAATATTTTAGATGGAACACCCGAATTTAATATGGAGCATACACACAATTCAATTGGTTTTTTTTTCAAGATCATGTCAATAATATTTGAGTGTATAATATATATATATATATATATATATATATATATATATATATATATAGAAGGCATGACTTTCCTTAATATTTTAGATGGAACACCAGAATTTAATATGGATCATACAAACAATTCAATTGGTTCAATACTCAAACCAATAGTTGGATTCTAATATTAGGGCTCGTTTGACAAGACTTTTGCTTTTATCTGTACTTCTTGTAAAGAGCTTACTAAGTAAACTAACTTAATTGATGTTTAGAAATTAATTTCTACAATAGCTTCATATTTCAAAAGTACTTTTAAAAATTTAACCAAGTGGGTCAAAAATAAATTTTGAATATCAAAAGATCATTTTGACTTATCAAAGATATGCCAAAATGGTCCTTTGTGATATGAGTCACCATCTTGAAGGACACGTTAAGGGATAAAATTTCATATTATTTAATTATGAAAATGACTATCACATATAATGATTTGAGTAATTTCTATTTATACGTGATTGATCCTTTAAGACATAATGGCGTGATTCAAAATAATATGAATATATACCTAAATTAAGAGACATTCCCAAATAATGATAATGATTATATTTGGAGTAGTCTTGCATGGAAGAATGTTTGAATGATGATTGACAGATAATATTCCCCAACCATCCGATCCGACGTTGACTCATTGAGTCCATTGAAAAATATGGTCCATAATTCAATCAAAGGCAGTTCAAAATAATCAATTCTTGGAGAACATTTAATTAATTAAAACCCCTTTTCATCATATCAAATTATTGGATGGTCTGATGAGTTTGCATGTGCACCATATTATTCAATCTTGTAGGATGATCATCATGGCATCATCATAATGCACCATCATCATCTTGATGTTTACATGATTTTATTCTCTAGGGTACAATTGTACTCCAATCAGAAATTATGTTAGGGGATTAGAGTTTCATGCTCGTACCTTACTTGATTAGGTTTTTTTCGTTGTGTACTGATCGATCTTCCTTGTTTAATATGCTTTTTATGTTGAATAACTGTAAAGATTGAACTGAGAATAATTGATCTAGTATGTCATGTAATCCATAATTTACCTAAATAGTTAGGTCACTCGAGTCAATATCATGTGTTAGCTAACTTATAACCATACTCAATTGTGTAAACAGTAAAGATACCATTACTTTTAATGGGTAATACTATTTGTATATAATTGTGTACAAATTGATGATGTCGAAGAGAGAGAGAGAGAGAGAGCGAGAGAGATGAAGTCAGCTAATAATATGTGCGATTCCATATCATCAATCTGTAAATCAATTGTACACAGTATCATTAATCTTAATTCAATTCATTTTGACTTTTGAGTTATTTTAGTTCTTCGATTGTGTCCAAACTTTTTGATGTCAAATTATTATTAAATATTGGCGCACGGAAGCATAGTAAAATTGATGGATATGTGGCCGCAAACTCGTTGAAGCTGTAAAATATCGAGATTGAATCAAGAATTGAAAGAAAACTCTATTTTTAACTAAAGTTGCTCTCTTAGTCCCTCAACTCATATCAAAATACACACTAGATAAATCTAGCATAATAATTATATGAATAAAATGGTAAAAATCAAATCAACCTTGCACGTGTGAATAAATCTAGCTTAATAATTAGATGAATAAAATGGTAAAAGTCAAATCAACCTTGCACGTGTGAACTCAAGTACTTCAAACTCGATTAAGCCCCAAATTAATTAAGAACTAATCATTGCCGATTGCTTAGTCGTTAAGCACTTAAGCTTATTATTAGTTAGAAGAAAAAAAACGAAAAGTGAAAAATGAAAATAAATAAATAAATAAAGTAAACAGATCACAGGCATGCATGTTATTGCCATCATTGATATGTACCAGTTTTTAGTTAAATTATTATTCAATTGGACCAAAAACGTGCATAAATATGAAGCTTTAAAACGTTGGAAATTCTTCATCGATGCCCTCAACATATTCGAGTCGTAGTAAATTAGTCCTCGGCCTAAGTTATTGGCAAGCATGTTTCAATGTATCAAGTTTTTATAAAGTTGATTTCGATGAATGGAAACTGTTTATTTGGACGTTTAAAGAGCACACAACATGCACATACATTCACTTTTTGCCGGGTAAAATACTAACACCTAGTTAATCACAATAAAACTTAATTAATTGCATTATGACAATCTTCTCATCATTTCCTCTATCTATTTTTCCATTTTTATTGAAATTAAGTGTGTGCCTATTTACGCAGAAATTGAGACGTGTATAATAATAAGCCACGTGCCTTTATTTAGGTCAAATTGACGGATCTATCCATTAAGGTCTAACTTGCTACAAACTTGAAATACAAGCAGCTATACTTGCCAATAACCAAGTTGGTGACTAACTTCTAATAACTCGTATTGATTGGAGACTTCGGCTGTAATTTTCCTTCAAAGAGTATATGAACTCAAGAATAAGGTTATTTTTTATTTAAGTTTTACTTTATTAATGCAGGCCTTATATGAGGCCCATTTTTGAGGAAAAATATGTTTTGGAATTGTGATTTTTTGGATAATGTGTGCTTAAAAAATGAAAAAAAAAAAAAGATTTACTTATAAAATTATATTATGGGAGTATGTGTAGTTGAAAGTGATTTTTTTTTTTTAAAAAAATGAGTTTCGAGAAAAATGAAGCTCAAACATAAGCATATTATTTTATGAGAACTTCGATTTTAGCAATAACATAGAATAGTAATACCACTTAAATAAGATATTTGGCATGAATTTCTATGAGTTTATTAATAGAAATTATTATTGTAAAGTCGGACTCCATCACACGGACGTGAATACAATGTAAAGTTAACAATTGACGAAATTGTAATCACTATAGTATTTAAGAGTACTTAATTTTTTTATGGTTGATGGATTTGAAAATTTAGGAATAGAGATGGCAACGGAACGGGGTCGAGGCAACCTCGTCCGTCCCGCCAAGCAATTCTCTGTCCCGTTACCCGTTTAAGACGTGACGGGGCCCTTGTCCCAATTAATTTTTTTTAAAGTTTTTGATAATTTATTTTTATGGCCCCCATTCATTTGACTTAGACAAATAATTTTAATTGCTATTTTTTATTAGAACTAATGAAATTTCGTGAAATTTTCCATTTAAAGTATTGAGTTCTAAAAAAAAATTAAACGGGACGGGCCGCCCATTTCCCGTCTTTGCCCCGAACCCGCCTTGGGGCAAAAGTATCTGTCCCGTCCCGAGTACCCGATTAAGCGGGTTATCCCCGCCTCGTTCAGGACGGGGCCAGCGAGTATCAAGTTTGTTAAAAATCATTATGCCCTTGTTTGACACTTATTTTGGAGGAAGAATTTGATTTGAAATAGTGATTGATGGAAGAATGTGAGGTTAAAAAGTAAGAAGAATTTTTGGGTTTATATGTAATATTATTTTATTGATAAAATGTGTGGTTGAAATTAAGAATGAGAAAACAAATGAGAATGAGAATGGGAAAAAAAAAATGGATGTCAAACAAGATTTATATTAAAATCTCAACTCTTAATGTTGTCGAGATTCGATTAGTTGTGTCTTAATTTTTTTACACCGACTAAATAGGTAGCAATAATTAGATGATTAGAGCATAATTCCAATTAAGGAGCCACATTAAATTGTCTCCATATAATTGACTTTAACCGAAAGGCAATTTCATGGGATCTTTATACTTAATTAAGGATTGCAAAACATTAGCTTATGACAAAAGAGAAAGGTTAATTTAAAAAAAGTAGAGAAGAAAAGGTGGTCATAAATCACAATAATGGCCTCTCTGTAACTAGCTGCCCGAGTGAGTGGATTGTCAAGTCAACAGTAAAACTAAAGTGAAAGTTAGACGACGATCTTCTTATTTTATTTATTTAAATTTCATGTTCAACATAACTCTTTATATACATTGTTTCACAAAATTTGGCGATGACAAGATTTAATCTCAAAACGTTAACGTAGTCAAATATCATACATGTTAAACCGTTCCATCTATTTTAGATGAGGGGTTCAACAACTATAAATGTGCATACTCGAGTGTCTACCTATAAACAATTATACAATTTTGATTAAATTTAAATACTTAAAGCCAAGATTAGCTTAAAGATAATAACTCTAAAATATCTATAAGATTTGCCTTTTAAATAAAATAGTAAAAGGATTAATTATTTCATTTAAAAAATTATGCCAGCAATTAAAAAAATATTAAAAAGGAATTTAAGATTACAATGAATTTTTAATTTTTTATATATAAATATATACTTTCATATATTAATTTATCTAAAGAAAGTTTGTCTATATAATAAAAATAATAAACATTAAAGACTATGACATGTTTGAATAAATGTTGATGTGGTGTACTTTGAGACGACTGGGGTATTGTTTCAGGAAAAGTTGGGATGATTTTTTGAAAATGGATTGTACGTATTGGAATATGGATGATTCTGCTGTCTTTGGAAATTCTACATGTGATTCACGTCTTCAACCGATTTAGCAGAATGAATCCTTACATTACAATCTAGGTTGTCATGATTCTCCCCATAATAGTTGCATCTCAGCATGGTTGCTTTAACTGTTACTTTTTGATTAATTGTCATACCATCTATCTTTTTAGCTAATGCTGTTAGCTGTCCTGAAATAGATGTTAGTATGTCAACCTCATGTATACTTGCAGTTTTCTTTCCACCCGATCTTTTTGTTGGCCATAGTATACTAGATATGGTAGATCTTCCATGATTTGATAAACTTGATCAGTTGTCCTTTTTGTATTGACCCATCACAGGTAGTTGCAATATTAGCTCTACTAGTCGGATTTAATCCAATGTTATTGAACTTGTAACCACTTCTGCAAACCATGTTGTGGACATTGTTGTAGTAGCCCTTTTTATCGTTTTCATATCTTGTAAAAGTACTCTAAATCAAATTGAGAGAATGTTGTTATTTCATCTCTTAACCTTGCAATCCTTTTTGGTGGGTAGTATTTATTAAAAAACTTCTAGCTCAAACCATTCTAAGTAATAATGCTGTAAGGTGGGAATGTGTTCAACCATTTCCTAGCTCAACTTGATCAAAATGTATGGAAATAGTCTCAGCCAAATTGCATAATTGAAATCCTCTGAATATTCAATTGATGCACATATATCCAAAATATCGAGATGTGAACATTTAGACTTACAATGGTTTTCCCAAAGAATTACAATATATGATAGAATAAGTTTATTATGTACGTTCCCAAGTGAGAATTAGCTTAACCAAATATTGAATAAGCTATGCTGGATTTGCTTTCTACCACTGGCATAATCATGTATTCCCCCATCAGTCTCTCATTTTCATTACCCACAGTTACAACCGGATGTGCTGCATTTTCATTTATCTCAACGACCTCCATTTTGTATGTCTTATGTCACTGCTTATGCTTGCCTTTTTGTTGTGCTTCTATCTTTTCTTTTTTTCTTCAACATAGATGATCGTTCGATCTCCTAATCAAATGGAGTAAAATCTCAGTATCTCGAACTTTGCATGCAAAATCCTAAAAAGAAAAAGAAAAATACTATATTTGTTTAATAATAATAATTTAAAACTATTAAAGCAATAAAATTTTAGATTAAAGCTACAACTAATTAAAACTAATTAAACACTATAGTCCTCAACAATGATACAAAAATTTTGATTGTTACGAAATCCACTAGTGTACGATATCACGAACAAGTAATAAAGTAATAAGTAGAATATTGTTCTCACAAGTGCTATATAGTTAATCTAGGATTAATTAATGCAACCCTATAGCCAACTTTGATGTATTAAGTTGATCTAAATTAACTATTTAAACTAATTATTTTAGTGAGCAAATTATGAAGGTTTTATAAATTTAGATGAGATTATTACTAAGATCTTGAATCTCCTTTATTAATCAGTTTCAATGTAATTCAATAATATGAAAGTATATGCACATTCGTGTTGATCAATGTTTCTAAGTTAATTAATAGTCTATCTCGCTAATTATTAATGTTGTGGTTTGACCCAAATTCTAATGGGTATCGGAGTCTAAATTAAAGTGATTTTGAAGAGATCAAAATTATGGACCAGAGGAAAAAGTCGTCATATTTTCGTTAGCCTTACGCTAGCTGACCGCTCGAGCAAGCCCAATGAAAAACAACCTGAGAGTTTGTCACTTGCCTGTCGTTGCCACGTCACTCGAGAGAGGGGGCTGTCGCTTGCTTGTCGCTCAAGCGACATGTTTATCATGCTCAGGCCCGTTTCGTCTTTTGACGCATTTTTGGACTCATACTCTTCTGCAACTTGTCTCTAGGGTTTATATATATATATATATATGTATGTCACGACCTGTAATCTAATAGATGTCAAGAGAAAAGAGAGAAAACATATACAACATTCTTGAGAACTTATATTTCAATTGGGATTATTGAAATTTTGATATTGTAAAGACAAAACTATTTATCATAGTTGATTCTTCTCCTATAAACTTTTTGTGTTCTTATTTTCTTTATTTTATTTCATTATTGTCATCATCTTGTGATCCGAAAATCATAACAAGTGGTATCAGAGCTCAATGTTGATTATTCCGTATGGCGACAATGAAGTATGACATTCCATTGTTGGATAGAAACACGAGATTTATATTATGACAAGTGAAACCTTGCTTGGCTTTGATAGAATGCCTACTGCTTGGACGTAGGATGAAAGGTGACGTAGGGATCGAAAAGCTCAATCTCAAATTCATCTACATCTCTCGAATCAGATTCTTTAAGATGTTCTTAAGTATGACGATGAGGACTTGTCTTTGATATTGTTGTGTTCACTGTCACCATCATACGTGACTTTTAGGGATACTATTCTATAAAGTCGGGATACTCTCACCGTGGAAGAGGTATATGATGCTTTACTATCTAAGGAGAAGATGAGGCATCTTGTTGGAGGATCTGGAAATCATGCTGAAGACTTGATTGTACGTGGGAGTAATCAAGATAGGAATCTTGGCGGAATATGAAGGGCAGATCAAAGTCTAGACATGTTGAGAAAACATGTCATTACTACAAGAAGAAGGGGCATATTAGAGCTGATTGCTTCGCCTTGAAAAATAGAAATAAGGCTGCTGGTGCTACAAAGAAAGGGAAGCAACATATTAATACAGCGGATGCTAATGTTGTGGAAGATGAACAAAGTAGTGGAGAGCTTCTTATGATTTCTGATGGAGATTCTAAACCTTGTGTTGAATTAGTTATTGACTCGGCTTGTATTTTTCATATGTGTCCTAACAGGAACTGATTTTCTACATATGAAGAAGTTTCGAGAGGTGCTACGATTATGTGAAACAACGCGCCTTGCAAAATTGTCAGAGTTGGTACAGTCAAAATCAGAATGTTCGATGGGACTGTTAGAACACTTACAGATGTAAAACATGTTCCAGAACTGAAGCGAAATCTTATATCTTTGAGTAAACTTGACTCAAAGAACTACAGATACATTTGTGAAGGTGGAGTTTTGAAGGTGAGAAAGGGTGCTCTTATTGTTATGAAGGGGTATAAAAACTCTATACAGTTGTACATTTTGCACGGTTCCACAGTGATTGGGGATGCAACAGTTTTTACTTCTTCTTTGACGGATGATGAAGTTACAAAACTTTGACATATGAGACTCGAACATATGAGTGAAAATGGGATGGCGGAGCTCGTAGAAGGAGACTTCTTGATGGACAGAAGACCGACAAAATAGAGTTTTGTGAGTATTGTATCTTTGGAAAATAGAAGAGAGTTAGATATACTAAAAGAAGACACAACACGAAGGAAACACTTGAATATATCCATTTAGATTTTTGGGCACCGGCCAGGGTACCATCTAAAGGTGGCTATTATTACTTGTTGACAGTAATTGATGAATTTTCCAAGAAAGTTTGGGTGTTCTTCTTAAAGTAAAAGAGTGATGTGTTTGGGACCTTCAAGGAGTGGAAAACATTGGTAGATAAGCAGACCGGAAAGCAAGTAAAATTTCTACGCACTAATAATGGGTTGGAGTTTCGCTTAGATGAATTCAATAGCTTCCGCAGGGTTGAAGGCATCTTAAGACACTTGACAGTGTTTGGAACTCCTCAATAGAATGGTGTGGTAGAACGGATGAACAGAACCTTGATGGAAAATGTTTATTGTATGCTTTCAAATTCTAGGTTGCCTAAGTCTTTTTGGGTTGAAGCTGCTACTACAATTTTTTTTCTGATTAATCGCTCACCCTCAGTTGACATTGACAAAAATACACAGAAAAATGTATGATCTCGTAAACCTTCTTGCTATTCTAATTTGAAAATATTTGGGTGTTCGGCTTATGCTCATGTGGATAATGAGAAGTTGGGGCCTAGGTCTAGAAAGTGCATCTTTTTTTGGTATAAATTAGGTGTGAAGGGGTATAAGTTGTCGTGTCCAGAGACTAGAAAGGTGATTATTAGTATGAATGTACTATTTGATGAACTTGCTATGGTTCGTGGTTCATCTGTTGGGAATTCTGATAAAATCGATGAGTAGAATTATTCAACTCAGGTGGAATTGAAAATTGGTTCAAAGGAACAATCAGATGATACACAACATTCTACTACATATTAGTCCAGTTTGGGGTCGACATAAAGTAATATCTGTCCTACTTTGCCTACACCACCAACACCACAGTATTCTATAGCAAAGGATAGAGTCCGCAGACATATTAAACCTCCACAGAAGTATGGGGAAGCAGATTTGGTAACTTATGCATTAAATGTGACTGAAGACATTGATTCCACTGAGGAGCCTGCTACATATTCAGAGGTAGTCAGTTGCAGTAATTCTAGCATATGGATGATTACTATCAAGGAGGAGGTGTAGTTATTAAACAAAAATAAAACTTAGAACTTAGTGAAATTATCTAAAGGTAAAAAGGTGGTTCATTGTAAATGGATGTTCAAAAGGAAAGAAGGCACATCAGGGATTGAAAATGCTAGATTGGTGGCAAAAGTCTACTGTTAGATTTCGGGTGTTGATTTTACAGATGTGTTCTCACCAGTTGTGAAGTATTGTTCTATTCGGACTTTACTTGGAGTAGTGGCTAAGAATGATTTGGAGATTGAGCAAACGGATGTCAAGACAACATTCTTGCATGGAGAACTTGAGATGAGCATCTACATACAACAATCAGAGGGGTTCATAGCTTCAGAAAGAAAGATTGTGTGCTTATTAAAGAAATTCTTGTATGAAATGAAGCAGTTACTGATGCAGTGGTATAAGAGGTTTAATTCATTCATGACTACTTATGGTTTTGATAGATATAATTATGATAGTTGTGTGTACTTCAGAAAAGAAAGTGGTGGATTAACTATATATTTGTTATTATATGTTGATGATATGCTCATAGCATCCAAGGATAAAGCAGATGTCAGAAAAATAAAATTACTACTTAGCAAGGAGTTTGACATGAAAGATTTGGATACAGCAAAGAAAATTCTTGGAATGGAGATCTTGAGGGATAGAAGGCTAATAGATTGTATTTGAGTCAGAATGGGTACAATGAGAAGGTGCTTAAAAGATTCAATATAGTAAAAGTTAAGGCTGTCAGTACTCCTTTGCCTGCCCACTTCAAACTATCATCTAACTTGTGTCCACAATCAGATGGAGACATTGATTATATATCTTGGGTTCTTTACTCCAGTGCAGTTGGTTCGCTCATGTATACTATGGTTTATACAAGACCTGATTTGACACAAGCAGTTAGTAAAGTTAGCAAATACATGGCTAATCTTGGCAAGGAACTTTGGAAATCAGTACAGTGGATCTTCAGATACTTAAGGGGCTCTTCAAATACTTGTTTGCATTTTGGTAGAAATTTATATAGTGTCATCGGTTTTGTAGATTCAGATTATGCAGGGGATTCGATAAGAAGAGATCACTTAGAGGGTATGTGTTTACCCTTGGTGGCTATCCTATCAGTTGGAAAGCTACTTTGCAAAATACAGTAGCTTTGTCTACAATAGAAGCAGAATACATGGTCATTACAAAGGCATGTAAGGAGGCTATATGGCTGAGAAGATTGATTGGTGAAATCAGTGAAGACTTGCTGATGTC
This sequence comes from Fraxinus anomala, assembly GCA_903798345.1. Lineage (NCBI taxonomy): Eukaryota > Viridiplantae > Streptophyta > Magnoliopsida > Lamiales > Oleaceae > Fraxinus > Fraxinus anomala. The sequence continues at coordinate 77,696 of CAIGRN010010271.1, read as the reverse complement.
TACATTATTATGTGATAGACATAGTGCAATTTTCTTGACTAATGATCAGATGTTTCACGAGAGGACTAAGTAAACAATGATGTGATTCTCGTGGTGATGTGATTCTCGTGGTGATATTGTAGTAAACAATGTTGATACCAAGGATAATCCTGCTGATATGATGACAAAATTACTTCCTAATGCTAAGTTTGAACATTATTTGAATTTAGTGGCTGTTTGTCAATGTGGAAATTTGTTGTGGTTTGACCCAAATTCTAGTAGGTATCGGTGTCTAAATTGGAGTGATTTTGAAGAGATCAAAATTATGGATCGGAGAAAAAGTCGCCGCATTTTCGCTAGCCAAGCGTTAGCTGGCTGCTCGAGCGAGCCCGGTGGAAAACAACCCAAGAGTCTATCGCCCGCCTATTGTTGCCCCGTCGCTGTCGCTCGAGCGACATGTTTATCCAGCTGAGGTTCGTTTCGTCTTTTGACGCCTTTTTGGATTCTTATTGTTCTACAACTTGTCTCTAGGGTTTACACATATATATGTCACGACCTGTAATGTAATAGAAGTCAAGATAAAAGAGAGAACACCTATACAACATTCTTGAGAGTTTAGATTTCAATTGTGATTATTAAATCTTGATATTGTAAACAAAAAACTATTGATCATAGTAGATTCTTCTCCTCTAAACTTCTTGTGTTTTTTATTTTCTTTATTTTATTTCATTATCGTCATTATCTTATAATCCGGAACTCATAAAAATTAAATTCATCCTTTCATATGATTTTCTTAAATCTTTATGAAAAATGCAAGCATGAAAATATGCATTAAAAATACTAAAACATCTATAGAAATTATGCAAAGTATAGCGGTATATCTCTATCCCTTATCAGACTATTACAATGATTGTTATAACGTTTTATTCAATTTAGTTGTCAATTAATTGAAAAGTATTAAGTTCTATAACAATCATCCAAAAATAAACACACATTGAACGGCAAATTATTTAACTTTTAATTAAAACATTATGACAAGGATTCATCAATGTCTTAGTAATTGGAAACAAAGCCTAGCATTGCAAAATTAAATGAATTCATGTGTAAATTGTAAAACATTACCCGGATTATTAATAAATTGAGGAGGAGATCAAACTTGAAATCAAGAATCTCTTAATGGTTTTTGGATAAATCTTCACTTGCCTGTCTCTTCCTTGCCCAAAAAGCAAGGTTGAATATTGAGAAAATTGAAATCTTGTAATCGCCTCTTAATTCTCTCAAAAGATTTTTGAATTGGCCTATCTTTTCTTGTAATAATAGATAAAATATAATGTATGAGAGGTATTTTTTATGTTTTCCCTCACGTTAAGGGTTAAAAATAAGTCAAAAATTGCGTCCAAAGTGATTCTCAAGAAGAATTTGAATAAAAATAGAAAACTGTAGTCGGGTCCCAAATTATATTGCCGCGAGCGTGTCGGTATCCTTCCCGCAATCATACTGCTGAGAGCTTTTGCTCTTGGTTGCGTTAAAATAGTGGCGCATGGACGCACCATAATGCGTCACTTGAACGTTTCATTGCCTGCGGTTTGGTCCATAAGTTTTCATTCTTGAGTTCTTTAAGTCATTTTCTCTTGCAATTTCTTTCCTTTATCTTATATTTGCATCCAATTAAACCAGTAAAATCTTGAATCATCATTTTGTCACCCGAATCAATATTAAAAAGTTGCAATTAGGTTATCAAACTTTGAATTTTGCCATTTTCACTATTTTTCAATTCTTTCTTTCAATTTCGCTTCCAATCATTGAGTTTTATCTAACAAATGAAGTATACAATAAATTAGGTTGCAATTAATCAAAAGAATTATGAAATGTCTATCTTTTAAGGTTTGGGTAAGTGTATATAGATGTCGTTGTCAATAACTTATTAAAAAGAAAAAATATATAGAAAGAATAAACTTACATTGGTGACTCCGACAACTTATTTACGGGAGATGAGCTATTGAAGCACCGGTGCTGATTATTGATGGCATCATCGAAAATATTGCCATGGTAATTATTTAGAAAGGTGCGTCGATCACAACCGTGTTAACATTTGTTATTCCATAAAAAAATGCTTGCAATTATTAATTTCCGTCAAATCATCTTCATTAATACTATTGGCGATCATCGATGAAACAAATGGTTGGTGATCATCTACTCTATTTAATTTTTTTATTATTATATTCAAAATGGCCCATTCAATTTTTTTTCTTCCTAAAACCCCTTAATTGTTTCAGCGTCTTTGATTATTTGAGTGCTCGTTAATTAACTAAAAACTAACTGACACGTTGTATAAAATTAAATAAAAATTTCTTAATGTTAAACCAAAAGATTGAACATCTCTCTCTCTCTCTCTCTCTCCCCCTCTCCCTCTCTCTCTTTATATATATATATATATATAATGTATTCTGATTGGTCGAACCACTATATGACCATTTTTAACATAAATAGTGGATAACAATGAAATATAGAATGGTTATAGAATACAATTTCTTCTTTTACTTTATTATTTAATCGGTTAAGTGGGAAGAAAATGATTGAGCTCACAAAATTGGTTACTAATGAGTCAAGTCCAATATCTATCAATAGGGACAATGCTTATCTATCCACTAAAACATGAGGTTCATTTTTCCTTTTACCCGTTCAATCTTACATTTCTTATCGTTATTATCATGAAAAAAGTTGTAAAAAGTATATATTACTCATAATGTAAGACGAATGGAGACTCTAAGTCGGCATGCCTAGTAGAATGTTTGGTCTCTTGTATCGAAAGTGATGTCCGAAAGTAGTGAACCCTAACTTATTTACTTAATTTTTAATAGAACCATCTAATTAAGCAATGAGTGGGATTTGAAGAAAATGCTTATCGATTTAAAAATCGAATAAGATAGTAAAAAGACATATGAAGTCAAATATGCTCGTTTTATTATTATTTTTTGCAGTCCCAATCTTATTTAATTTTAGTGGTCCTATCTACTACTTGGAATGTAATGATTTCACATCCATATTGGCAGAGAGTCATTAAAATTGCACTAAATGATAAGTGGTCATATAAAAATTTGGTGCCGAAGTTCATCATCATGGTTTAATTAATTTCCCTATTATTTCTCAAGTCACTTCAATGCATTCCCAAATTCCTACATATACAGAAGATTTGCAACCTCGAAATTTCTTAAAATCAGATAATTGAAACAAAAAATGTAAATAGATTTTTGTGTTTTGAGCCAAATAGCCCTTTTGTAAATATTAGACATGAGCGGTATCATTAATATTCAGCTTAGATATACTCAATTTCGGTAATTAGGTTTATGCTACTTTGAGCATTTTATACCTGGTTGAATGTGTACCATACGTTACTTTACTAGACAATATACAATATTCGACCAAAGACGAATATATATACATGTATATATTCAAGAATTCACTTGTAACTCGACAAAATCATATCTAATAATTAGAAAAAAAAAAAACTCTGCAATGTACAAGATTTACACGCTAATGTGATCATTTGAGCCCCCCCACCCCCACCCCCACCCCCCCAATTAAAAAACAACAAAGCCTAATTACTCTCCATTCAATAATGGGGATCAGTCTTGAACCTACCTCTTCTAAAAACAAAAATTCTTTGTCACGCCCCTTTCCTCAATTGGTGGAGCTTCTTATGGGTACCAACTTTAGTGCCAATGGTACCAAAAAAAAGTTCTCCATTAATCAGTGTTTTGCTTCTTTCTAGCTGGTCAAGCCTATAACAATTAACTAATTAATTTAAGTACAACCAAAATTAAGCTATAATTACATTAATTAATTAAATGAGGCAGATAAATGCTTTGCATCTGCTTTCCAACAAGGTTCAATGTCTAGTGCAATGTTCTTAGCATCCATTGATGCCCCAAGAAGGCCGCGTTTGGTAAACCCTACTGCATATAGCCCACATTCTCCTTTCCAGCCATTTGGAAATGGTCTTTTTGGTAGCCCATCTTTCTCCGAAAACATTTCTCTTTCCTGAGGATAAAGAGGCCAAACATGGTCCTATTTTAGTTCTTTCAACTTAAAAGTATGTTTGGCACGGAAGACTGAATGCATTCGACAATTTCATCATACTGCCGAGTATAGTTCGGTCCAATAACGCTTACCAAATACACACATAGAATGCTATGTCTAATCAAGAAAAAAGGGATAGATACCTTTAGCCAAGATGGTACATTACTTTTGTATCCAGTTGCTAGGATAATTGCATCAAAATATTCTGATTTTCCATCTACAAATTCCACATATTGATGCCTTAATCTCTTAATGCTTTGACATACCTGTAAAAATGGCAACTATTTCAGTATTTCAGAAATATAATTTGATACTCATACATTGTAAATTTGGTAAGAAACAAGAAAAAAATAAATACTCATGGGGTCAATATTTATAGAACATCATATTGAAAATGTTCTTATTAGTGGAATACGTTTATGGCATATTTGGTAACATATATTAAAAGTATTGAATAATAGTAAAGAAAAAAGGAAATTCAAATTGTGTCCACTATCATATCAACATGGTCTAATGCTATATAACAAAAATAAACTCAATTTTTTCAATAAGAATGATTTTTTACCTAAGAAGACCAAACAGAAGGGTGGCAAAAGTAATAAAGGAATCGATTTGAAGTCCATGAACTCAACAACAACAACAACAACAACAACAACAAAAAAGTATCAATTTTTAATTTCTTGTAATTGTTTGGCCAAATATGGTGATTTATGTCGCACTTGAAATGTCATTTAACAAAGCAATGCAATCATTTATGAAGGCTAAAATCGTTGGATACAACGAATTAAACACTGTAAAAGGTTATGAAACAATGAAATAAAAGTGAAGCTATCTGTACAAATGGACAAATTATATTACCCTGATATCTCCACTTTTGATCTTGGCTAAGGTTCCGACGTCCAAAACCGGTGTTTTCCCTGATACGTTCTTTAACTCAAGAGGGCCTACTTGAGGCCGGTTGAGGCCAAACCGTCCTGTGTCCCCAAGTATCAGCCAGGACAAGACTAATAGGAACCGGTCGACAAGACGAATTGGCAGCCACTTGAGTAACCACATGGACAGCCCGAAAGTTGATCTCCCCAGCATCTCTTGTGGTAGAATATGCACCTAATAGTATCAACAAATTTGGGGTCATATAAAAAGTTATACCTATAGATTGGACTGACAGAAATAAAGCATACAAGATGTAATTGATTGGAACTTTACCATTCATAAACTCCATATGAAAAGGGATTACTTTACAGTTAAAAATTAATTATTTTGATTATGAAACAAAATCTTGAACTTTTCAAACCAAGGTTTCATTGCGCATGCTTGAGTATCCCAAGAAAGTGAAACAAATAACTGTATAGCAAAAAAACTGTTGGAACTTTCACAAATAAAAAAGTTGGAACATAGACAAGAAAACAAAGATCGATCTTTCCTTTTCAAGATCTCTTTTGTTAAAAAAACTTGAATTAGGGTTTTGCTTACCTTTCAGAAATGGTAATTTTTTTTTGCCAAGAAACAGTCATATATACACTTTTCATATTCATTAATATGCAGAAATATACAGTTTCTTGATTCAATTGGAAACACACTGGGAGTCAGAAATAAGTAACTTTTTTCTTAATGAAAAGTGAAAATCCAAAGCTTTAAGAATAAAAAATAAGTTGAAATGGTTTTGAAGGTTTTCTTACTGTATCTCTGACCACAAGAGAAGGGCTGGCGTTATGATTGCATAGATCCAAACATACTTCCATTCCAGAATTTCCACAGCCAACTACCAATATTTTCTTCCCTTTAAACACATCTCCACTTTTATATCTGCTTGTGTGCATTATAATCCCACCAAATTCTTCAATTCCTTCAATTTGTGGAACCACTTCCACTGCATTTTCTCCGGTGGCCACGATCAGCCACCGGCAGACGTACTCAGTCTCCTCGTCCTTGAGCCCTGAGGCACGTACTCGCCAAAACCCAAGATTCTGATCATACTTAGCGCACAAAACTGTCTGGCTGAAAACAGGTCTAATGTCAAACTCTTTTGCATATGATTCCAAGTAGTCAATGAACTGCTGTTTAGTAGGGTATGTTGGAAATTCTTGTGGGAATGACTTCAAAGGAAGCTCACAGAATTGCTTAGGCAAATGAAGCCTAAGCCGGTCATAAGTCTTAAGCTGCCATAAAGATGCTATACAATTAGATCTCTCTAAAACAAGACTTGGTACACCTTTTTCCTTCAAACAAGCTGCCACAGCTAGGCCGGATGGCCCGGCACCCACTATAACCGGCCCTGGTATCCATTTGCATCGTTGAGACCTCAGAATCTTGTCACTAGGCCAGTTACAGTAGGGATCATGCACCCTTTTCCCCTCTATTTCCCTTGAATAATCCATGGCGGTGTATAAGTATATAACTAACTACTTATCCAGCTGTAACTTTTTTTTTTTTTTTTCGATTCTTGAAATCTTAACTACTTTAAAGATTCGGAATATGAAAAAGAGCAAGAATTGAGGAGAACCATCTGATCCAAACAACGTGTTGTTGATGCAAAAAAGACTGGAGAATTTTTAGGGATAAATCTATATCTACTAATATATCCAGAAGAAGAGTAAGAGATTGAAATAAATACGTGGTGAATTCCGAAAGAGGTGGAGTGGATTAAGAGAAATTCTTAGCCACTTGTGAGAATGAATAAAATGAATGATTTTTCCTTTTTTTCTTGAATCTAAATGTTGGAGAGCGAAGACTACGGGACTGATCAATCAGCATTCATTTCTTCAAGAAGAACCTTGAGAGAGACACACACACATATACATACACGCAGAGGGGGTGGGGTGGGCACTGAATGTGATATTTCAAAATATATTCCTTTTGTTCAAAGGAGAGAAGTGAATTGAATTCACTGTGAATATCAGAAAAAAGGAAAACAGGGTTCGGTGATAAACAGGAAGTAATGCTACCAGTGCATATTTATAGTGTTTGAGTGGGGTGGATGTTAGGGGTGAGGGAAGATTCATAACAATAGTATTAACAAGAAACAAATTTTTGGATCAATTTTTAAATCTAATTTTGGGTTGAGTTTGACTATATATAAATCAGATTGAAAGATTTTTTTACTTCTTAAGGGGATTGGGACATATTTTTGGATTTTGCTACTTGTATGTAAAAAAAAAAAAAAATGTATGTAATGGATAAGTAATATGACGTGGAGGGAAAAAATCAAAAGAAAAAATTGATTTTGTTTTAAATTGACAAATGACACTGTGTCATGTAACATTATATAATCTATTATGTACATATTTTGGACTTAAAAATGAGTAATTATATTTTATCAAGAATGATTTCATGTGATTACAAGGTTATAAGAATGGGACCAGACTCACAAATTTGAATAGAATAATTAGAAAATCAATGGTCATTTTAAATTATAGATTCATAGATCAATTACATTACCAATGCCATGAGAAATTATATAAAGAGAAAAGTAATTACTTGCTTAATAGTCAACTAAGATCACAAAATACTAGCAAAGTCTAGGCAGTATTTTTAAGTCTCTACTTAGACCTAATGGTAGGTTTGGATTCCTGTCCCTTTCAACAAATTTATATGAAAGTAAGGTACAAATGGAAGGGGAACATGTCAACCTTACTGCGAGACCTATATAAGGAGAAGGGAAAGAAAATTTTGAAAAGCACTGAATTAGGAGACAGCTATCTCCTTTACAACTTTTGATAAATTGAATCTAGAAACAATGGGCTAGATTAGTATGTTAATCAATAGGGTACTAGAATTGACAAATGTCGTTTGTTTAAGTTTCATTATTAGTCATTTATAAAAATTTTACGCATATCATTCGTCGACCTAAAATAATTTAAGTCTCTATACAATATAATATTTAAATAAATAAATAAATTTATGTGATTTCTAGTCTTCAAACTTTTATATAAGATGAATGAGCATAGTATTAGTTAGAATCGTGAATTTCAATCTCATAACATGTTTATGAAAATTGTCCTTAAATTATTTGCCTGACATGCATATAGCATTAGTTATGATTGGCATTATACATCACCAGAGGTCTGTCATACATCACTAGGTATGTCATACATAAAATTTAGTAGGACTTATTAATTAGGTGATTGATCGTAATTGAATCCTACCAAAATATTATATATTAGCAACATCATAGAATAATCTGAATTAATTAAGATAAGAAGTCAAATTAAAAAAGTTGTTTACTCGTACTTCTTATTGGTTAAAGACTAAAGGGGTTAGTTATGATTGGCATTGGGTTGGACCATGCCGGGTTGGGCTGGCTAGATTGTGATCTTCCACTTAGGACCAAAAAAAGCAGTTTGGTTTTGAAAAAAGTTGGACCCCGAAATAATCACATAAGATTTGCGGAAATTAAGGGGATGTTCTCTTTGTATTTCAATTTTATATTTTGAGTTTTGAATTCATTTTAGATTTTGTGTTTTGAGTATCCATTTTGAGATTGTTGAAAATGTGTTTTTTTTTAACATTTTGAAAAATTGTTTTGAAAACACCCAAAACGCGTTTTGAAAATTTTGGATTGATTATAACTGAAAACACCCAAAACAATCGTTTTGGATTTTCGTTGTAAATTTTTAACTTGTTTTCAAAAACGCGTTTNTTAAAAACGTATTTTTGAAAATGGGAAAGAGAACGCGTTTTCATTGTTAACAAATTGAAAATAGAAAATGGTTTGAAAATGGTAAAGATAACGGCCCCTAGGTAACTTTTTTTTTTTTTTTTTTTCAAATATTATATCCCAATATTTATAATATATTATTTTATTAATAACTTACTACACAGTTAATTTACTTTCAAGCAAATTGAAAGCAAAGTACTAACTTGCCCCGATCATGATTTGTAACACTCCTTTGTATCTCACATTTTAAAAATAAAAATATTATCTCATGCAAATACTTGGACCCAATCAATTATATTGAAGTTGGATGAAAAATATCATTTTTGGGGTTCAAATCTTATGTTTAGACCGTCAAAGGACACTTTATTTATTCTAGCAAAAAATATTTTTTCGAGATAATTTATTTTCAATATTTAGTTTAGTAAGATATTTATTTTATTAGAAGTTTTATTTATTAGTTTACCTAGATCATTTTGTGTTTGTCTATAAGATCAAGTTAAATTTCTTATTTTTTCTGTAAAAGCTATATAAAGGTGGTAAATTTTATCCCAATTTGATCTCGTATTATGTGTGAATTAACGATATTACAATGAATGCAATAAAAAAAAATTGAAATTTGAAGTCAAATTAAAGAATTTACAGCTTTACTAACTTGTTCGAGACTTTACCCACGACAAAGGATCACAACAAGCATTGAGAGTCCAATTGACTTAATTGGAGATCACTCTCTTGACTATGAGTGAGAATCTCCACATAGTCGAGAAGAATTTGTAGTGTTGCATAATTCAACCATTAAATTAACTTCTATTACATTTAAAACTTTTATCAATTTTTTTAAAAGATCACAAAAAACATAAACAAAACTTTTCCTTAGGAATGACACTTACTTCCTTCATTAAAGAATAATGTTGTATATCACCACTGTTGTTCATCAATTATGTTGAGAATCGGGCCAAATAATAAAGACTAAAAAAATAAGAGTAATATGAAAAATAATGGATTATACAAGAACATAAGATTTATGTGGAAGATGAGAGAATTTCAATATATCAAAAAAACTAAAACTTTTTTTTTTTTTTTAATCTGATACTCTCAATCTAAATCTAAACAATTCTCTTAAATTTTTAATGTATACAACAATGATCTTATTGTTAGTTGAGCATATGAAGAGCTTACACCACGTGGAGTATATATAGAAGCCCAATCATGGAGTTATGGATAAAGTAGAGTACAAAAAACGCGAGCAAAATCAACTAGGAATTAAATTCTTCCCGTTGATAGCGCTGGGCTGGCGCTGCTATCCTCTTTTCACTTCCTTGGCGCTTGGTCTCAGCTCCAAACCTTTCAAAGGTGGTTTTCAACATTCCAAAGTCATTTTCTCAATCCATGATGAAATTTGATTACTTGTTGTTAGAATTTGGTTGTAACCCGAATTTCTTGTTGAATATAATTGAGAGTTCTAATCAAAGTGCACATTAAAAAAATCTATTTGAAATGCTATTGTGAAATCCTACTCAAATTTACTTGACGAATTTTAATTGAAATTCTACTTGAAAGTCTATCGGGAGTAAGGATTTGTGTTGAACTTGAAGAGGACATTGGAATGAAGAAAATCAATATTTAGAGTAAATGATCCGAAAGTGAGTTGTCGTCGCGGCGCTATACAGGTGGGGTCGCCCTACTTGTGCCACCCCTACGATATTTTTTCTGTTTAACTCCATTTTGACTTTGTTTCTTGCATTCTACTTCAATTACAACTATACTATGAGGATTTGAAGGTCTCATATTTGTTCCCTATATATAATTGACTCTTTATTATGATTTAGTAAGAAATTAAAAACATTGTAAACACATAATCTTTGTATTATTTCTCTATATTATAATAAAATATTCGTTCTCTGCAAACTATATTCTTCTTGTATTCTTGTGATCAATTACTTCATATTGTGACTTAGTTTCTTATTTTCTCCAACAATTTGGTATCGGAGTTATCCAGTATCATTTCCGCTTTTTCATAATAAACTGGTATCAGAGCTTTTGGTGTTGAAATTTTTGGGAAGGTTGAGATTTTTCGTGATGGCAATAATGAAATAAGATATTCTACTATTGGATCGCAATACAAAATTCTCTTTATGGTAGGTAAAGATACAAGCAGTACTTCCTCAAATGGATTTGGACGGCGCGTTGTTGAAATTTGACAAGATGCCCACAACTTAGACTATGGAGGATAAACAACAGAGGGATTGTAAGGCCCTATCTCAAATACTTCTTCATCTTTCAAATAATTATTTTCAGGACGTTTTGAAAGAGAAGTTAGCGTACATAATGGTTAAAATTGGAGAAATTATGCATGATGAAGAGTCTTACTAACAAATTGCATTTAAAGCAACGTCAATATTCTCATTATATGATAGAAGTTACATCTCTTGAGGATCATCTAGCTGCTTTTAAAGAAAGTGTCACTGATTTGAAAACCATGGAGGTGAAATATGATGAAGAATGTGAACTATTAACATAATATAATATACTACAATAATTTCAATGCAATCATAAAATATAGTCACGTGCATACAACGCACGTAAATTTAAATTTCTGAAATTAATTCACTCATAATCTAAAAGTGCATTACCAAATTAGAAAATTTCACTTTCTACAATTTTTGGTTACATATGCAAAATGAAATATGAAATTTCATGTAAATTTCAACAAAATATAATCAAGAAATTTGTCTTAAGATTGTTGGATAAATTAGTGCATAAATTATATTTCGTTAATAAAAAAATACGTGCATGCAAATACTAGAGTAACGATTTACCAAATCATAGTATATACATAATAACGAGCAAATCACTACTTACTGAATCATAGAAATTGCAGAAATCGAAAGAGATAAAATGAAGTGAGGTATGCGAATGTAAATCTTCTTAAAACGAATTTTGTCCCCTGCATTGGTGCTAACAAGATAAAATGGATGTTCATCTTCCAAGATACAATACTTCTTTCAAAATTAATATAGCATACTATTAATTTTATCGGGCGACCAACTCTTAAATGTACTCTTCTAGGATAGAAGATATCGATAAATAAATATCGCACATGAAACTCAAAATAATATGGAAATTATTTTAACAAAATTTAGAGAGAATTAGAAATCAATTTTTAGGACTTAATTTGGTGTGAAAAAAAAATGGAATTAGGAGGGTTTTATTTATATATTTGTATGTGTCTCTTCGAATGGTCACACTTTATGGCCAAATTAATTCCAACCGTTAGATGACATTATTTCAAAATTGATGGTCTATATCACACCTTACCAAAAGGTCATACCCATTCGAAACAGCTCTTTGGCATCATTTGCATTTGAAGAGTCGTGAATTGAAGCACGTGCTGGAGACTTTTCCAATTCTCACATTGTAATTCTTATATTACCCTAAAATTCCATCACAACACTCACGGATAAAAGACAAGGATGGATAAATAGCCTAGTGATTAGGTCATCATCAAATTAGGCCATTTCACTCTCTTCTCAAATGGGCCAAGACCAAATGGCCCAAATTAACCAAAGCACCCCCAACTTACCAAGATAAATGGACTACCAACAAACAAAGGACAAGGCTAAGTAAACTAAAACCATCCACAAGTGTTGGTTGTTTCCGGGTTAAGCTAAGTCTATGGTGTCGATATATTATTCTACATCGTATGATAGAAGGTATATCTCTTGAGGATTACCTTACTGCTTTTAAGAAATGTCGTTGATTTGGAAGTCTTGGATGTCAAATATGATGAAAAAGATTTAGGATTGATTTTGTTGTGTTCGTTGCCTACCTCATACATATTTTTTAGAGATACGATACTATATAATCGTGATACTTTCACCATTGAAAAAGTCTATGATACTCTATATTTAAAGGAGAAGATAAAACATCTTGTAGTTTTTGGGGGATCATGGAAATAGTCTCATTGTTCATGGTGGTCGTTCGAGGGGCAAATCAAAATCTAACTTCAAATTTTATAATTACTGCAAGAAAAAAAGGGTACTTGATAAACGATTGTTATAAGTTGTAGAATAAATTAAAGCCAACTGCAAATCAACAATCAAAAACTTTAGGAAAAAGAAGTATTACAAAAAACCCTAGCAGTGATTGAGTGTTTCTACTTATGTCTGACTACAACTCGAAACATGATGAGGCTTGGATTTTTTTTTATACAGCTTGCATTTTTTCATGACTCATAATCGGGATTTGTTTTCAACATATGAAGAAGTTTCAAAGGTGTTGTGATGACCGACAATAACACACCTTGCTGGATAGCTGGTATTGGTAGGGTCAGAATAAAGATATTTGATGGGACGATTAGAACACTTGATGCAGTGAAATACGTTCCAGATATGAAAAAAGTCAAAAGGGTATAGGTACATTGTTGAAAATGAAGTTCTTAAAGTTATCAAAGGAGCCCGTATTATGCATATTGACATAGAAAATTCTATTTGTATATCTTCTAGGGTGATACAGAATCTTCAAGTAATCAGTATATTTTAAGAACTCGCGTGGATTTAGAGTTAGATTTTGTACCGTTGGAGTCTAATTTGGGGCATTCTTATAAGAACACATCTCAGTTGAATTTTAGAGATATGGGTAAATCTGTCTTGCTACCATTATCGATAATGTCATCGTATTCAATTGGTAGAAATAGATCCATTTTTACCATAAAATTCAACATAGGTACAATTCTGTTGATTTTGTTAATTTTTTGAATGCGGTTAAGGGTGTTGATTCTACTTAGATCATTATTTTGATACATTCAATTATGATTATGTTAAAATGCTTGTTTTAGCCTTGTTTGGTAGTCATTAGATTACTTTTGCCCCTAATTGGGCTAGCAGAGATGGTAAGGAAGGCAAAATAACTCGACAAATCCGATACTCGTGGGGCCTCTTCCCGATGGGGCGAGAATAACCCGCTTAATCGGGCATTCGAGTCCGGGACGGAGCGGGTAACTTTGCCTCGAGGCATGTTCGGGGCTGGGACTGGTAACGGGTGCCTTGCCCTCGTTTAATTTTTTTATTTGTTTCTTTTTTTTTTTTAGAATTCAATATTTTAAATGAAAAATTTCACGAAATTTCATTAGTTCTAATAGAAAATGATAACTAAGATTATCCAAAAAATATTGCAAACAATAAAAGTCTTAGTTTATCAAATATATTTGAATAATTTAACTTTTAAAAATAAATAAACATAAAAAAATATATATTATTGTCTCATTCTAATGAATGGGGGCAATTAAATGAATTATCAAAAACTTATTTAAAAAAAATTAAACGGAGCAGTAAATGAGGAAATGGCCTCGACCCGTTCCGTCCCGCCTTAAGCGGGTAATAGGGAGAGGACATGGTGAAAAATTGCCAGCAAGGCCCTTCCTCCGCCCTGTTGCCATCCCTAAGAGGTGAAGAATATTTCTAATTGGAAAATTTTTATAGAGAAATTCGTTTTTTGTTTTTCATTGAAGAGGTCAAGTTTATTCCTTACAGTGGAATTCGTCCCCAGGTGGAGAATTTTTGAAAATTTGTGGATTGCGGTGGAATTCGTGTCAAATGTGGAGATTGTTAGAATTTAAGTATGACCCGAATTCCTTGTTGAAATCTTATTCAAATTTACTTAACGAATTCTAATTGAAATTCTACTCGGAAGTCCATTAGGAGTAAGAATTTGTGTTGGACTTAAAGAGGACATTAGGATGAAGAAAATCAAGATTTTAGAATAAATGATTCGAAAGCGGGCTACCTGTTTTGCCCTTGCGAGATTTCTTTTGTTTTATTCCTTTTTTATCTCAGTTTCTTGCATTCTACTTTAACTACAATTCTACTATGGGGGTTAGATTTTCCCTATATATAGTTGGCTTTTCATTATAATTTAGTGAGAAGCTAGAAACATTGTAAATATATAATATTTGTATTCTTTTTCCATATTATAATAAAATCTCCATTTGACCTTTGAAAATTTGCAAGTGCATGAAATTGTGATCATTTAATATATTAATTAATAGAGTGTCGAATCCACGAGAACTATGTGTTTAATCGAGTTAAAATTAATTGTAACTTTAATCGAATAACAAACATGTTGTGATTTTTATATACCAATCCCTAAATTATCGATTAATCTAGTGAAAGTAATTAAATGTGTTTTTTCAAATATGTTAGATATATTGCTATAATGTCGAATCCCCCTCACTATTCCATTAAAGTATAGAGATATATCTCTATCCTCTATCGAACCTTACAATGTTTATTATATTGTGCTTAAACCCTATGTCTCTCTCGATAATAATAAAATCAACTAATAATTTAATTAGTGATCAAGTAATTAAAAAGAACGATAAAAATGATAATAAATATCCACAAATCAAATCAAATTAAGTCAAAATAATTAATTAAAAACTAAAAATATCATAATAAGGGTTGTTCTCATCCTAACAATATATAAAATTAGCTTAACATATCAAAAGTACAAGAAATCATATTTAAGTAGAAAGACATAACCCAATTTTTTGATAAATTGAGAAGATGAAGATGAAAAATTAAATATTGAATCTCTTCAATAGTTTTTCGATGAATCTCCACTTGCGTTTTCTTTTCTTTGCCAAAAAAATAAGTTTGAATCTTCACTTGATTGAATTATTGCAAGTACCCTTCAATTCTCTCATGAGAACTATGAATTTTCATCATTTGATGATAATAATTGATGAATATTGAAGTATAATATGTATATAAGAGGTGTCTAATATGTATTTTGATGTTATGTATTTATAGGAGTAGTAAATTAGTTGAAAATTAAGTCCAAATTGATTTTCAAAAGAGTTTCAATCGAATAAGGAAAGTTGCATTTGCACGCATGTTTTTATCTTTGCACAACAGTCAATATTTATGTCATAACTTTATCTTCCGATATTTGATTGAGACGATTCAAAGTGCATTGAAAATCTACAACTTTGATAGAGATAAATTTTTCAATTCAAACGTTTATTATATCAAAAATTGGTCTCAATCTTTGACTAAAACTATGGAATATAACTTATGAGATTAGAAATTGATTTATGATAATATTTTGATAATATTTCATTTCTTTTTAACTTCTAATTTCATCCAATTATCTCCTAGCAATCTTCAAAATATCGTCTTGTGGTCCGAATTAACTATTGAATATTTTTAATTTGATCTTCAAACTTTGGTCTTCGCCCTTTTTCCCTTCTTTTTTTTCCTTCCAATTCATCGTTTAACCATTGGATTTTACTTATATAATATAAAATACAACAATTTACGATATGTTTCGCTAAAAGAACTACCAAATTAATATCGATATTTTAGATCCCGAATAAATGTATAAATTACATATATCACCGTTCTCTACAAATTATATTCTTCTTGAGTTGTTATGATCAATTACTTTATATTATGGCTTAATCTCTTATTTTCTCTAACAATTTGGTATCATGATTACCCGGTATTATATCCATTTTTTTACAACACTTGTCTATCCGGACTTTCAAACCAAAATCATCTAGGCTTCGTCCATGAATAAAACTTCCAAATCACATTGAATTTGAGTCACAACATAACAATTACTCTTCAAAAAACCATTGGAGAAAAAAATTATAATTTTTGTAGTTTATAACTCTTTGTTGGGAATGTATTTTGATCAATTCATCTAGACTCATGGTAGAGACTCGTGATAATAGGTCGAGAAACATTAACTTTTGAGCCTTATGCTTGCTTAGTGACTGTAGCTGTTAGCCTCTTGCGTTTTTTAAATTTCGAATTTGTGTTCTCGACCTTAGTCAACACTTCAACTAGGAGTTAAGAAAGTGTGCTTAATAAAAAATTTCACACTTCTTTTGATTGTGCTAATTGTTAGGTTAATATTTGTATTAGCGACCATTACTTGTTGACTAGTGAAATGCTTCATGAAGAGTAATACAACTTTGATCTCCGTATAGAATGATATATTTTCTGAAAAGGTTACAACCATCAATTTTATTGCTGTAAGAGATTGTAGAAGACGTATGTACTCTGAAGGTTAGAACTATTTCCTTCTATAACAATCGTTAAGCCTATGTTACATGCAATAGTACTTAGAATGGTAAAAAAAAAAAAAAAGAAAAAAAAAAACCTTCTTTGATCCAGATTTTTTCCCATTTATATCATAGACCGAAGGTATATTTTCATATTCTTTCCATTATATATATATATATATATATATATATCATTTTGAAGTGATATATTAATCTATTAATAAGTTATTTCATGAAAATTCCATTTATCAGAACTTTATTATGAAATACTATATTAGCTCGATCTATTGTAATACCTCCATATTTTGATGAGTATGATTCCACAATGGTTTGAGTCAATGATTAGAAACTTTCTTTTCTTGATCTTGATTCATTAATATCAACATAGAAATAATTGACATTTTAAATAAACATGTTAAAATATTCGTGAAGAACTTATTTTTTCTTAACTTACTATCAAAGAGTATGTCAACTAGAAGATGAGGCATTTGAATTATTAGAGTTTAGCAGGACTAATTCATAAACCTATCAAATATGTCTTCATACACTATGCTCTGTCGTTCTTTATTATCAAAAATAAAATAAAATAAAAAGTAAAATAAAGATACAAATTAGAAAAAATGAAAAAGTTGTATTGTATACCAACATAAACCCTACAAATCACCTTGACCAATATTTTCCTATTTTGCTTTGGGCTCTTGTAAACTCCATAAGCCACCTTTTTACATAGGGATTACAAGTGCACTACCATATATAATCGATATCCAATCCCAATTCTACTAAGTTGTTGAATGACAATATATATATATATACATATGGATGACACATTATTCCACAAATAATCAAAAGTCAACATATACTTGCAATCATTGGATAATATTTCTTGAAATCAATGCAGTGATTTATAAAAAACAATACAAATCATTGTTGAAGGATGATATTATTTTCTCCCATCTTCCATTTAATTCAACCACCTTATGATGTCTCTAACAAATCTAGATTTTTCTTTTCAATTTTAGCATTATTCTATGTATATTTATAACCTTATGTCGTTAAAAAATATGAAAATCTCACAACTCTACAAATGGCAAGTAATTACACTTTGATTGTACTTTCACATTGGAGGTGACCTAAAATAATAGAAGTTATGATGTTATGATAGTAACTAAGTGTCTGTTTGCGAGTTTATTTCTTGTCTTGTCCTATAACTTTCTTTATTCTCAATTGAATAATAAAGGCTCTTTCATAGAAAGACTTTAGTGGTAAGTCAACACCTTAAAAAATTTATTTATAAGTTTACATGAAAGTGAACAAGTGAGATATATATGAAAAAAAAATTTGCCAGATTGATAATTTTACCTTACCGTTTAAATAAGTGATTCTTTTTTATAAGAGTTTCATATTCAAACATGTTTGACAGCAAAATATTTACTCAAAATTATGTTTGACTTGCTTTTAAATTTAATCAAGCACGTCCTAAGTTAATCGAAATCGTTCATTCATCCCTATTACTTATCTAAATTTCATAGCAATTATTCTAGGTCACACTGCAAGAAAAACGAACATCCAAATTGTATCCTTGATAGGTTGGTAATAATTAATTAAAAGCAATGCAAAAAAAAAAATCCATCAAGTCTGTGTCTGGCCCAGTTTTGGACCATAACAGGTCAACATTCATTCTTACTAGAATGTAGTGGATGGAATTTAGTTAACAAGCCTTTATTGTTGCTCTACTCTCCACATATATGTTTATTCATTATGCAAATGCGCACACACACATTAATTATATAAATATTAAAAATAAATAGTAATATTACACAAGATTTGTGAAATTGTATAAGGACTAACCTTGTGCGTTTGATCAGAAATGTGGAAACTAATGACAAAAGGGAGAAACCCATTCCAAAGCTCAGTGATAGAGTTCGATTTTAGTACTAGAGGTTTGACGAGATGTTCTAGAGTGGAAGTGAAAGAACGTCTCACTATTTTTTTGACATTTGATATGAAAAGGATCTCTCTCTCTCTCTCTCCTTGTCACAAATTAGATATTATCCGTATAGTTACTAATTAGTCAAACACTAAGTTATTTCTTGGAAAATAATACTATTTTCAATTCCACATTAACACATATATGTATAGGTAAATAAAAAGTTATTATATTTAATAAAGATATTGAATAATTGATGTTTCTGTTCTCTTATGAAGGTTTTATATATTTATTTACTTTTGAGGTGGAGGGGGTAGTCTATTATTTTTCTTGCCGAACAAACTTTTTTTGTGTTAATTATTATTCAATATATATAGAAATTATATTTAGTATTAAAAGTGAAAATTTTCAAAGTTCACCATCTATATAGGGAGTATTTACACTTTACATACCATTTTTCTTAAATTAACATTTTATCTACTATAGCTACTCTTTGTTGAATAGTAACAATTAGTACGACACATCTTGCTAAAAATTTACAAATTGTTGTAAATTAAATATTAACTAGTGAATGGTTATTACATCTTTGCATCCCTAATTATTATGATTATTGTATCATGGTAGCCTAATTATAACCTATAAATATAGAGTTTTAGTTATCAATAAAATACACAATTCTATTGAATATCTCTATTTTTTTTCTCTTTTCTCCTTAGTTTGTAACACGTTATCAGTACGATTGTTCTTTTTATAAAATATCACCATGTTTTCCTTCAAGATTTGTCACTACATACTCAAAAGTTTTCTAGACATGACAAATATGAACCTCCTCAAGATTTGTGAATTCCTCAAAGTTTTATAGATTTGTCGAACCTAAAAATCCAAGTTTATTTTTACAATTTTTTTTTTCTAAGATTGGATGTATTTTTGAATCTATAAATTTTTTATTTATATTTGTTTAATCTTTTATTTAAGTATTGCTATAGAAGAAGCATATATTATTATGAATAATGCTATTCATAGTGAGAACCATCGATAATTGTCCTACGTGGGATACATGTAATAATTTGTTATTTGATGCATTAATGTAGTATTTCTTTTTAGTACATCATGCGTCAAATAACAAACTATCACATATATATCATGTAAGGCGACTATCAATAGTCTTCAATATAAATAGCATTACTCTATTACTAAATATCAATATTCTTGAATTATATTGTTTTGTTATTTTCGACGAATTAAAACTTTATACAATTAATAATCCAGAAGAATATTGCATCACTGCTTTTGAAGATCATAACTTCATTAATTAATATTTATGAGTCTTATATTATTACTCTCGAAGAAGCATCATTTTTGTATACCAATATTTATAAAAACAATATATATTATATTACTAGTCTTGGGAGTATAAATCTAAAATCAATATTCTAGAAAAATAGTAGGTTATTTAAAATTATAATTATTCTAGAAGTATTTTTATATTGTTCATGGAAAAGCACAAATTTAGATCATACAATATTTCGAAAGAATATTGTTTTATTGCGAAGACAATTTAACACAAACCAATATTATAGAAGAATATCTTCATCTCGAAGAACAACTTTGTGCAAATTAATATTTTTGAGAAATATTGTATTATTGCTCCGAAAAGCATAACTTTATAAGTTTTGATTCTCGAGGAATATTATTTTGTTCTCTCAAAGTAACACAAATCTTAAAAGTTACAATTTAATCGCATTAAGAGATGCTATTTACATTTGAATTTTATGGAAATAAAATGTTTACTCTTGAAGAAAAAGCATACGATTCCTTTTTACCATTTACCTTGAATGCTCGGTATATGTATTGTTTTAATTTTTCATTGTAGTCATAAGTAGAATCGAAGTTGGTACTTTAGGATCCTTTATAAGGTAATATGGTATCAATTACTATTTGATCCATGATAAATTTAGTTCAAGACTTATTGGATAAAGTTCTTTAACGTATCAATTAACGAGGGTATATCAGGAACATCATATTTTCCTTGAAAAAAGAGTTCTTATTACATCCATTTTATCTTGCTTGCTAGCCACGCCTCTGAATGATTAGTGGAAATTTCTTCTTACGGGCATTGCATTGATTCTCAAGCACAAAATATAATTTGGTTGCACATTTTTTGAATTTTATAATTATTTTCTGCTGATAATTTCACACTAATCATGCTAAGAATAAGAATCACATGATTAATTGATAATTCGAAATTCATACGTGCGGAAGACATTTCTTGTGTGTGTGAATATTATCAGCTAGATCTTACTCTTCTTGTTCCTCAAAATAATCAGCCGTCAATGGGACAAATCAAAACGATATGAAAAGAAAAGGGAACCTAGTCATTATATAGAAAATCATAAAGCCAGCTCATTACCAACTCTAACCCTAATTAGAGTTTACATAATTTTGGCCAACATATTTAAAATTACCACATTATAATAATATAGTCTGTAAGGTATACAACGACCCAAGTGATTACTAACATATTGTGTCTAATCACAGTATCATTGCAAACAATACATCTAACCCGTAAAATTCATAATCAAATGAAAGCTCACATAATAGAATTACTTTAACATTCTCTCACTTGGACAAATATTTGATTGCTATAGAACAAAATTTTTAACCTCTGGGTCAGACTACATAGGTGGCTACACAAGTATAACTGCAATGATAACACCTTACACAACATGATCCGGTCCAACAAGAATGTTGTCGAACATGAAAGTCGTTACACCAATCAAACAACGTAAGACTACTCCACAGTTACAAATGCCAACATCCTTATCGACATGGATCCCCATCCTCCAACCAATGTGGTAGTATGCAATATGAACTTAGCACCAAATGTGATAAAAAAAACTGAGCTAATTCATATCGATCCTCAAAATGCTTCTAATCAAAATGAAGCCACATGTCTCTAAAAGAGACTCATCTTATGTCTTTAATTATCATGTCTCGAGATCAAAGTAATATCATAATAAAAGACATAAGTCAAATCCATGCTCAAAATAATTTATGGATAGAGGAAGATATATTTTATTATGGGAATGGGCTGTACCGGAAAAACATATGGGTTGCCTTACATAAATAACTCACACTTACCAAAAATATCAAAAGTTTCCACAATACCCATATAAGCAACATGTGTCGTAAAACTTTAGGAGCGAGTCACTTAGTCAAAGGATCTGCAATCATCGTCTTTGTATTGATATGCTGTATTTTCGTCTGCTCTTCCTTGATTCTGTCTCAACCACCAAATATTTAATGTCAATGTGTTTCGATCTACTGAAATTTTTATTATTTCTTGAAAAGAACACTGTTGCGCTATTATCACAATAAATAGTGATTGGTCTCGAGATGGAGTCAACAACTTTCAACCCAGAAACAAAAATCCTTAACCAAATGGCTTGAATTGTAACTCCATAACATGCCTCAAATTCAGTCTGCATAGTAGAAGATGCCACTAGAGTCTGCTTAATATTTTTCCACCAGCCAACATGAAAATATAACCTAAGGTTGATTTCAAATCATCTTGACATCCAGCAAAATCAAAATCTAAGTAGCCTACCACCTGAAGGTGATTTGAATGCTGGAAAGTGAGCATGTAACTTTCAATTTTCTTTAAGTATCTCATAACTTTTTCTCATAACTTTCTTAGCCGCTCTCTAATACTTTTGCCCTGGATTCGACTGAAACTTACTGAGCTAAATCAGTGCTTGCAAGTAAAATGTCATCGACATACAGGATAAGATAAATAAAATTTCTCTCACTGGTTTTGAGATAAATACATTGATCAACTGTATTTTCAACAAAATCAAGAGAAATCACAACCTCGTCAAACTTCAAATACCTACTTGAAGCCATATAAGGATTTATTCAATTTATACACCAAGCTTTCTTTTCCCTTCACAACAAAACCTTCAGGTGTCTCATGTAAACCCTTTCCGAAAGATCTCCATTCAAAAAAACTGTCTTAACATCCATCTGATGAAGCTCCAAATTATAATGTCCTACAAGTGCTATGAAAATTCGAAAAGAATCTTTGGACGAAACAGGTGAAAAGGTTTCATTATAATCAATGCCCTCTCATTGAGTGAACCCTTTTCTCGCATTCTTTCATTCAACATTTCCTTTATAGTCCAATTTTCTTTTGAAGATCCACTTGTTATCTATGACTTTAGCGTTCGGAGGAAGTTCAATAAGTTCCCAAACTTTATCCTGTTCCATAGAAGTCATTTAATCATCTATAGCATTAAAAACACTCATAGTGGAACATTTCCTAGTAGATTTAGTCAACTTTCCTCTTATACAATCTACACAAGTGTCAAAATCAGAGAAGTCGAGAGAAGAAGGTATCTCATCTTTAACCTATCTCTCCAGCATATCCTTTAAAATGTGACCCAGCCGCTTATGCTACAACATGGAGGATGATTCACGAATTAGAGACCTTTTCTTTGACATATTCGCAACACATGAGATTTCACCAAAAGAACCCAAAGACAATTCATATAAATTACCACATAAGAGTTCATTTCCAATCAAACGAGAATCATAAAACAATTCAACCATCCTATTACCAAAATTAAAGGAAAAATCAGGAGTATCAAGTTTCGATATAGAAATTAAATTCCGTCTCATTGTTGGTATAAAAACAATTCTCTAAAACAAGAGAGAAACCAGACTCCAAAAATAAATTCACTACTCCTTTGAACTCATCATTCACTTGAACTTCATTCCCAATGCACAGGCTTACTTCATTCTCACTTTGCCTCTGTTTGCTTGTGAACTCCTAAACGAATTCGCAATATGAATGCTAGCTCCTGAGTCTAACCACCAAAAATTCAAAGGAACATCTATAAAAGAGGACTCATAACAAACTAAGGCTAGCGAGATACTTGCGAAACTCTTCTTCTTCTCCAACCAAGTCTTAAACTTAAAACAATCTTTCTGTCAATGACCATTCTCCTTGCAAAACTTGCATTGATCATTTTTCTTTATCGCTCCTTTGGGACCACCAGAAGTTTGACCTCCAAAATTTTTGTTCTGCTGATTGCGGTGTGATTTGTCGCCCTTGTGAAACTTAGACTTATAGTTATGAAAATACCCATTGTTCTGTGGTGGCTGAAAAGCTAATTGCATAGTTTCGACATTTTCACGCATCAACCTATACTCCTCTTAGGCACATACATCAATAAGGTCATTCAAATCTCATTTATCTCTTTGAGCATTATAAGCAACTTTCAACTGATTAAACTGACTCAAAAAGCTATTCAGAACATGATAAACCAGAAAAAACTCAATAATGGGAATCTTAAGAAGATATATTAATCATCTTCATAACGTGCTCCCTAACTCCACTTGTACCATCATATCTCATATTCATCAATTTGTCCAGCAGATCTCCAGTTTCAACTTTATCAAACTCAACAAATCTCAAATCTTATGGCATTCACAAAACCTTTAGCATTTTCATTATTCGGAATATCACCCTTAATGGAATTACATATGGAGCGCTTAATAATTTTCAAACAAAGTATATTAGCCATTTCCCACTTTTCATACTCAGCTACATAATCAGGATCGCTTTAATCTGTAGGTTTCGAAAGTTACTTCTCCATTGCAAAATTCAACCCCAAAAGACCAAGTGCTATTTCTACGTCTCATTTCCATCTCACATAATTATTCTCAGTCAAGGCTTCAATAGCAGACAACTGACTCGAAAGAGTATAAAATAACATATTTAATATCATTCAAACATAGTGCATGCGGACAATGGATGATAACACATTCATCTAATTAACATGGGCTACTAATTAGATGGTCTGTAATTAAAGTCAAAACCAAATGAACATTATTACGGTAAGAGCCTAGATGCATCATTATAAAGTCACATTTCGGCTAACAATATAACACGCTATAATGTACTCTTAAAACACATAATCAAGTTAGTTAACAAAACAGATTGGTCTTCGAAACACCAACACTTTTGGGCAGAAGGAGATTTCTAGACCAAATAAACTTGTTAACTGTTTTATGTCAATTTCCAAAAATATCACATATAATAACACATTTGGGCAATATACTAAATATAATAATTCAAAATTACAATGCTAACGTTCAATTTTTTTTAAGAAAATCAAATAAATAAAAATGAATGTGCCACTTTGGCAGCTACTACCCACTTTTATTTCAAAATATTTCTCATAATGGGAGCACTAAGATAGACTTGAAGTGCACGAAAAATTTAATTATAATAATCACAATCATCAAACGACGAAAAGTACAACTCATGTGCGATTGTGTGACGAAATTGACAATTAAATTTTAATATATGAAAATAAAATTTAAATGGACAAATAATAACGACATTCAAATATTTCAACAAAAAATTAAAAAGTCGCTAATTTTAAATATAATTTTTTAAAAATTTTTAGGTCAAAATTGAAACATAGTGGATCAAAATAAAAAATCTCATTTTTAAAAATTTAAATTCAGTATTTCAAAATTACAAAATTGACCTTGAATTAAAATTATGTAAAAGGGCCTCTAAATTCAGAAATTACAGCTTAGGTCATTTTCCTTAAAAATTCCAAAGTGACCATTTTTCTTTAATTTTAGGCAAAACCCAAAAAAATCAGAATTTGCACGTAAAGCCCCCAGAAATACACATAATTACAGTGAAGCCCCCGTCCCCAAATCAATTGAAAAAATCTATGGCAAAACCCTAGGTTCTCTCCCTAGCACCGTCGCCAGTCCAAAAATCCATCCCCTCGACAGCATCCCCTTGGTGACCAGCAGCGCCCACGGCTGCCGGCCGTAACTTAACACCACGCCTGGCAGTTTTGCTGCCTGGCAAAGCAACCTAAGAAGAGAATCCCCTGCATCCAAACTGTGAAAAAACAGAGAAGCTATCACTGTTTTCTCCTTCGGGCCAAACACCATGGTCCGACAATGGGTAACAGCAAGAAGGATAGTCACCCACTTTGCCATCACAAGCTGACATTAGAAAACCCTTTTTGCAATCTGCTTTGCACAAAGACGAATCATCACAGCCATACAAATCAAGCACATTGTCAGTAGAAATGCCTAAGTATTCATTTTCAGAAAAGGGAAAAAAATCGAGCACCCGATAGCTTGCAAACCCAATATTGAGGAAAAGTGAGGATGAATTAACACGAGAGGCGAAAAGTATAGAGAGTGAGTCTAGTGACCCACGGTGAGACTGATTGACATAAAACGGGAATGGTATCAAAACTTTCCCACATTTTTCTTTGCATTGATTTGGGTTTTGCAAATCGAGCGGTAGCCCTTGCATTTACTATATATATATATATATATATATATATATATTTTTAAAGGATTCAAATCTTAGCACGATGGCTCTAATACCAATTGTTGATAATTTCACAATAATCATGCTAAGAATAAGAATTACATAATTAATTGATAGTTCAAAATTCATACATACGGAAGACATTTTATGTGTGTGTGAATGTTACCAGCTAGATCTTCACCTCCCTGCTCTCCAAATTAATCAGCCGT
This sequence comes from Fraxinus anomala, assembly GCA_903798345.1. Taxonomy (NCBI): domain Eukaryota; kingdom Viridiplantae; phylum Streptophyta; class Magnoliopsida; order Lamiales; family Oleaceae; genus Fraxinus; species Fraxinus anomala. The sequence goes on along the minus strand of CAIGRN010010271.1, from coordinate 51,407 downwards.
CAATAAGGCAAGCCAAAACGATATGGAGAGGAGATGAGACCTAGCCATTATATAGAAAATCTAAAGCCGGCCCATTACCGATTCTAACCCTAATTAGGGTTTACATAATTTCGACACACATACTTAAAATTACCACATTATAATAATATATTCCGTAAGGTGTACAACGGTCCAAGTGATCACTAACATATTGGGCGTAATCATAGTATCATTGCAAATCATACATCTAACTCGTAAAATTCACAATCAAATGGAAACATACATAATAGAATTATTCAAACATTTTTCGCCTACAAAGTTTGAATATGTGATAGATATTGAATTATCTATTGTAGAAAATTCATGTGAAAAAAAAATAACAGCAAATTTTCAACTTGTTTGAAATTGTTTGTGATATTTTGACCCAAGTAGTCTTCGGTGTACATGAAGTAATCTTCAAATTGAATATTTTAAGTCCATCAGTCTTTTTTTTTTTTTTTTTTTTGTATATATATATTTTTTATTTTATAACTACAGAGGCATGATTTTTTGGATCAATATGGATGAGCCATTGACAAGCTTTAATTTTGCTAGTTCATATTATTTCGTACTTGTCGCTCTACTTGGATTTTGTTAAATTTCTCGACTGGTGAGTGACAGTCGAGAATATCTGGCAGCTCATCTATTATGAGTACTTATTGAAATTGTCATGAATCCTTGAATGAGAAAAGGAGGGGGGGAAAAAAGCTTGAAGCTAATATTAGTACAATTAAAGTAAACACTGTACTGAAATGAAGTTTAATAACTCTAAATGTTTTATCGATTGGTATGATCAAATAGACTATCAGTGGTTTGATAATGATACAAAACGAAATCGAATGAAAAATTAATAAAGAACCAGAAGATTTTTTAATCCAATAAATTCCCATATGATATTTGTTCATTATATTAAAAATTGGTCATTTACCATCACAAGCTAAAATTAGGACCGAACCCTTGTAATCTTTAAAATTTATATTGTGATATAGGGGGTTCCGTCAACCTCCATGTTGACCATCTAGTTATTATTTGTATCTAATAGATACATATATTAGATAATTGCATGATGTTATTAGATATTTGCAACATGAAATTTGCAAGATTAATTGCTTAAATTTTAAATTATAATCATATTTTTGATATTATGCAATCAAGACAATGTGTCTTGTGAATACTAGAGAATCCAAATCTTAAATGTTTAACAAATATTAATTAGGACAACAATAAAAGATTTAGCAATATTGTTTGTTAAAATGGCTCCTATTAATTTCGAAACAATTACCATTAAGAACAAAGTGTTTTTCATTTATGTCTAGAGAATTTTATTTTATATGCAAAAACACTTATATGCATAGGTTAATATCAAAGTTCTCCCATAATAGTTGACTCAAGGTCAAAGCCTAATATTTTCACATGATGATTTTTTTATAGTGATATATATATATATATATATACAATCATTCACCACAATGCAATGTGATAAAAATTAAAGAAATATGAGAATACATGTTTATCTTGAATCTTTATATAAAATATCTTAAACTTTTAACGCGAGATACTTTATAACGTAGTTTGTCTACTATTATTTTGATGGGACAATCTCATCCTCGGTGGAAGGAATTAAAAAGTAAGAAATAATAAACATAATACATCATTATATTTTAATAAATTTGTTGATGTTCAAAACTAAACTTAATCAATTTTGATCAGCTTTATCGAGAATTAAGAAGAGGTCGTTGTCTGGAATAGTAAAGTAGTGAATTTATGAATTTTTGGTTTTCATGTTGTAGTAATACAAATGCAGAAAGTGAGAACTGTCCCCATCAAACATCTTTCCATTTATAGCTGAATTTTGGGAAGTTGGTCGCCATATTCAAGTCATTAACAGTACATTCCGACTTCAGCACATTGTTTCTTCTTATTGTGTGTGCCAAATTATTCAGCTATGAAGATTTCCCATTGGATGGATTGGTAAGCTCCAGCAGCTCATCGTGATGTTTAGGATGGACATGGGTGCCATAATTATTATTGATATTTGGTTGGTTGATAATAAGATGCTTAAATCAGCTATGCCACATGTCATTAATGAATTGGGCACAACGGGGATGATGACATCAGTCAAATCACTAATCACGATGTTCTGAAATTACTGCGAGGTGTGCCGTGCTGACAATGATTTAGTCGAGTTGTTCTTTGATGACGATTCTTATTTAAAAACTTTTGTAATAGATTAATCTTGTATTAAGGTCAAATGTCAACAAAATCTATTGATGCCTAAAGTTTGATGACATTCGATGTCAAAACAAAAATCTCAAAAAGAAGAAATGGAACAAATAGTAAAGATAGTTCATTTAGAAGGCGTATACTATTGGAGAGTATATAAACATAACAAATTATAAAACTTCATATGAAGTTCAGTATCTGAAATTTTGGAACAAATAGTAAAGATAGTTCATTTAAAGGAATGATGTCTAGCTCATTTATTCTATCATTTGTGGCCAGTGCATCAGCGTGGTTGTTTGAAATCTAGGTATTTGTGTCACTTTAGCCATGTCGAAGTTTAGCGATTCCTTACGCACAACTCAAAGGTAGTTGCTCATTCTATCTTCTTTGGTTTGAAATATCTCGTTGGCCTGATTCACGATAGGAATCGTTGTGGACCATTACATGGCATATTCTTAGTTCTTTGGCCATTCTTAGCTCAGCTATCAATGCTTCATATCTAGCTTCATAATTGGAGGCTTTAATTTCGAATTTTAGGGCTTGACAAATATACTGATGATATGGACTGATCAGGACTATCCCTGTTCCTGATCGAGAATCTGTAGATGATCCATCAATAAATGGTTCCCATTGGTTATCTTTCTGTATCTCTATTTGTGGATTTGAGCTGAATTCACCTACGAAATCAGCGAGTGCTTGCCCTTTGATAGCTGTGCATGGTTTATACGAGATATCAAACTGTCCAATCTTTACATTCCATTTTACAAGATGTCCTGAAGTGTTTGGTTTTTATAGGACTTGCATTAGGGGCTAATTTGTCAGGACCTCAATAGCGTAGCTCAGCATCATGTAAAATTTTATTGACATAGTACACAGGGTGTTGTAATTCCTTTTTTTTCTAATGAGAACAGCACTTAGAGCGTGTTCTTAGACCGCCAAATAGAGTGATAAGGTCTCAATGGTCTTGGGTTTAGAGAAAAGAGGTGGCTGGGCCAGCTACCTTTTTAGTTCTTCGGAGGCTTTGTGATATTATTGGGTCCATTCGAACTTTTTCCCACCTTGGATACAAACCTAGTTAAGGTTGTGATCCTCCCAGTTAAGCTTTGAATTTCTTTAGGTTTGGTTGGCACCTTCACTTCCATGACAGCTTGATGAGTGCTCCACATTCATGATATTTATACCACTTAATTCATTATTTTGTTATCATTGAGAAAGTTTTAGAGTGTTTTTATGTATGTTTTGATGTTGTGATGTAGGTTAGTGAGATTGAAGAAAATAAGCAAAAGTTGACAATTTTGGAGAAAATGGCTAAATTGTAAGAGATACAAAGTTCGGGGACTAAAGTGTAAATACTCAAAAGTTGTCCCGATCCTCATGATGAAGATTTGAGAGTGTCAGGGCCAATTGGATGAGGAAAGATGTCAAAGGGATCAAATTTAGTCAAAATATGATTGCAAATCAATTTCCAACCGAAAAGTTATGCTTTGAAGTTTTAGTCTCATATTGAGACCCATTTTTTGGCACTGAAAATGATCGAATTGGAGAATGATTTCTGAATCAAAGTTGTATTCATTTGAGTTAGATTTTCAATACATCTTGAATCACCTTAATCGGACATCGGAATAAAGAGTTGTGATAAAAATATTGAAGGAAGTACAGTCTGCCATTTTACCCTAATCGGGCGCCGCGACGCCCACCATTCTGAAAAAAAGCAGAATACGCGGCGTCGCGGCTCCCAGATTGGGTGCCGAGGCGCCGGCTCCTGAGAAAGAGAAAAATGGGAAATTCTAAAAGATTTTCGGCCCGGTCCAACCCTATTTCGTCTTGCAACTTGTGGACACTATAAATACCACCATGAAGACCTAATTTTAGAGGTTGGGAGAAGGAGAGAAAGATACAAAAATGCTGAATCTCCAAGGACAACAACAAGAAGGAATTGAAGAAATCAAGTGAAGAAATGGTGGAAACCATAAAAAGGACTTTGATTAGCACTTCAAAAGAGTTCTTTCATACCTTTTCTTTTATGTTTTCCATTATAAATTGTATGGATTTCATGTTCTATTTCATGAGCTAGACAATTTAGCTAGGGTTTGATGTAGCCAACTTGAGATTATGGTTTGATGAATACATGAATTATTTCTTTTGGAATTTCCCACTTATATTTAATTGTGTTATGATTATAATGCTTTCAATTGCCTGATCTATAATTGAATGAATAGATGCTAGTCAATTTCGGCACTCGAGATATGAGAATTTAGACGTGATCATAAGATTGACACAACGTAGATTTTATGGGTTTCGAGAGATTTAATTCGGAATAGAGATATTGGGAATGAATTCTAGGATTAATTTCTAGCCAGCACTCGAGAGAGGGGAGATAAATACAATTGGATTCTTGCTTTTAAATATGGAAAAATTAATTGGAATAATTTGATGTCATTGAATCATAATTGAAAGTTGGTGAAATCATTCCCTAGGCTTTCTCATTTTCATAATTTATATTCTCTAATTTTGTCGTAGCATTTTTACCTTTGATTAGTTTTTAAAAAAATCATTCAACCATTCATTTGTCTAGATAAAATAAAAGTTATACAATTATAGTACTTGGTAGAAATTAAATTACAATCCCTGTAGGTTAGACATCCTAACTTTCATACTATATTATAAAACTTGACACCGTACACTTGCGGTATAATTTCACGTTATAGAAAATGCGTGACACAGCTCTATCTTCTCCAGGTTAGCTTTGATTCCCATATAATTCACCATATAGCCTAGGAATTTGCCGGAGGTTATACCAAAGGTGCACTTGAGGGGATTGATCTTCATTTTATACAATCGTTGTATCTCAAACATTTTAGAAAGGCATTGGATGTGGCCTTTGGCATACGTGCTTTTTACAAATATGTCATCAACATAGATTTCCATGGTTTTATCTATTTGTTTGGTAAACATGGAGTTGACTAGGTGTTGGTAAGTAGCCTAGCATTTTTCAAATCAAAGGACATCATTTTGCAGCAGTATAGGCCTTATCATTTATAAACGAGGTGTGCTCCTAATTTGGTTCATACATTGGGATTTGATTATACTCAGAGTATGTGTCCATAAAAATGAGTAGTTCATATCCTGCTGTGGCATCAAACATTTAATTGATTCTTAGGAGATGAAAGTTGTTCACAGGGCAAGCTTTGTTGAGGTCGGTAAAATCTATACATACTCACCAATCTCCATTGCTTTTCTTGACAAGTACTAGGTAAGATAGAAAGCTTCCTCGATGAATACATTGCTTAGCAGCTTGTTTACTTTTTTCTGAAGTTCCTTGTACCTTTCTACACTGACAGGCCTTCGTTGTTGCATGGCACGAACTGAAGGATCGATATTGAGTCAGTGGCAAGCAACTTTTAGGTCAACTTCCTCTATATCATTATGGTTCCATACGAATATATCCAGGTTTTGGTTGAGAAAGCTTACGAGTTCGATTCTTTCACCATGGTAAAGGGCCCATTTAGGCCAAGCACGATATCAGAACATGGCTATTGGAAATACAATGGAACCTCCATCCATCTGAGCGTGCTAACTTACAATGTTTCATGTATCAACTAAGATTCGAGAACTATTGACGTCGCTATGGGCAGGGCTATTATCAGAACACCTGAAGAGGGTCGTGGATTCCTTTTCCTATCATTAATAGGTGGATGGTTATCTTCAACTCTTCTGCAATACTTATTTGAGCTAGGTCAGCTGAAATAGGTTTTTTTAGGTGAGATCCCTTGGATTGATCATATTATCCCCCTTAGAGCATATTTATCCCTGATTTGGGTAAGTCAACATTGCAAGACCTTGCCTCAACCTGATTACCTTGTAAAATTCCTATCCTACCTCAGGTTCGAAACTTCTTGCAGTAATGGTAAATGGAGGTGGCAAGCTTTAGCTCATGCAATATTGATCTCCCAAGAATTGCGTTGTAGCTAGATGGTATGTCTACCACAACGAGATTCGCGATAGTTCTCCTTTGACAGGGAACGTCTCCCAACTCTACAATCAGAGTGATATGACCTCGTGCCTCAACAATTTCTCCAGAGAAACCTTGCAACCTTTTAAAGTAGGGTTGTAGGTATTTTTCTTGGACCCCTATTTGTTCTAGAGTTTTGGCATAAAGAACGTTGAGAGAGTTCCCGTTATCGACAAGAGTTCGTCGAACACTAATTCTAGCTACGAGAACTGTTATAACCAAAGCATCACTTTTGTTCTGCTTGACACCTTAGGAATCCTCTTCATTAAATCCAAACCATTCAGGATACTATATGGTTTTGAGGTTAGATTTGTGTCATCCGACCTCATAATTTTGCCATATTCGTGCCTCTCTGGCCTTCTTTCTGCATTCTCTCCAGGAATGTTTAATAGATTGATTTCTTCCTAATAACATTCGTATATCAGACTTTGGAGGATTCCTAGCTGGGTGAGCTATATGAGCAGCTTGAGAATTAATTTGTTGCTGTACAAGGGGAGCTTGAATTGTTTCTCCAGGTGTAGATACAAACTCCTGTAATTGTCCCCTTATGAAGAGAGCTTCAACTTGCTCCTTCAGGTCTCTACAATTATTAGTGTTATGTCTAGTTGACCTGTAGTAGTGACAATACCTATTATAGTGAGATCCAGGCATATTTGTTTTCAGAGGAAGAGGTTTACGAAAGACCTCCTTATCTCCAACTTGCATGAAGACTTCCATCAGTGAAGTGTTCAAATGGTGGTATTAATGGATCCTTTTTGGGTAAGGTCGAGGTCATTCAAAATCCCTTTTATCTTTCCTCCTTTCAAGGTGTAGACCTTTTTTTAATGTTCTTTTATCCTTAGGCTGGGATGATTGGTCGAGCTCAGACTTACCATCTTTATGTTCTGACGTAACCTTTTTCTGCGCCAATGTGTTTTTGTCTGCTCAATTAAGGAACTCATGATATGCTTTAGGTCCATCTTCATAAACATACCACCAAAACCTTGTTTTTGGTCTCAAGTCAACTAGAACGACCATGAGGGAAACCTCATCAGATGTTTTTCCCACTCCCATTGATAGTTTGTTGAACTTATCTAGGTAATTTTTTAGCGATTCGCTTTTTTTCCTACTTGATGCTTACAAGAAGTTTCTTGGGGGTGGTTCTAACCTTAGAACCCAAAATTGAGTTAAGAAGGTTCTTGCTTGGTCCATACAATTTTTAATGGATCTTTTATGCAACTTTCTGAATCATCATTGTGTTATATCCCCAAGTATTAGGGGAAAAGCTCTACACATGATAGAGTTGTTGGCTCCTTGCAGCTCCACCCAAGAGGTATATTTGTTGAGATGTCTAAGGAGATCTTCTTCTCCATGATATCCAGTGAGCTATGGCATCTTCAGATTTTCAGGCAATGGTTCTACTTGCATATCTTCTGCGAAAGGAGAATGGTGACCGAATAAATATTCTTCTAAAGCACTTTTATATCTAGCTTTCAGGTCGAATATGAGTTTTTTTAGTGAACTTATTTAAGGTATTTTGCCTTTAGTGAGATCTCCTAGATCAAGATTAGCTCATTGGTCCTTTGGGAATAGTGATCGTTGTATCCCTAGACTATTGAACACACTTTTTGTCCTCTTGGTAGTTCGTTCAGTAGGTGGATGACTCTTCACTTCATCAGTTTTACATTTAGATTATATTCCTCCTGAGAAGTGTAAACTTCTTCTAGTGGGGTCATCCAACCTTTCTCCTGGCTTGATATTGCACTTAAATTTCAGCCAGATGAGAGGTTGTGACTTTCTTTCTTTTCATTCGATGACTAGAGTTAGTTAAACGTTCTATTGCTTCTTTTATGGCTGTGAGATGTGGGTTCTCCTGCCCAGCTCATTCATTCTTTTTTTGATAATTCCTTAGGACATTTGTTTCATGGGGGCTAGTATGGGACTGATTTTGGGATGTCTAGCTATCAGTCATGATGGTTTTTTTTTATGAAAAATAGATGTAATTCAAGGAAAAGTGTTGTGGGGGAGATTTGGCTGTATTTTACAAGGCCCTCATTTTAGCATTAAACTGTTGACGTTCAAAATTGAAGTTAATCAATTTTGATTAACTTAATCAAGAATTAGGAAGAGGTCGTGGTTCGGAATAGTAAAGTAATGAAATTTTGATTTTTGGTTTTCATGTTGTAGTATGACAATGAGGAATGTGAAACTGTCCCATCAAAGGGACCACATCTTTCCATTTATAGTTGAATTTTACCGCCATAGTCAATTCATTAACACTACAATCCGACTTAGCTACGGTGTTTTTCCTTATTAGGTGTCAAATTATTCAGTTACAGAGATTTCGTATTGGATAGGTAGGTCGGCTCTAGCAACTCATCATGATATTTGGGATGGGAGTGAGTGCCATAATTATTATTGATATTTGATTGGTTGACAATAAAGTATATAAATCACATATGTTATATTTCATTAAGGAACTTGGCACAATGGGGTGATGACGTCGTCTGAGTCAAATTAGTAATCATGATGTTACGGAATTACGATGGGTGTGTAGAGCTGACAGTGATCTGGCCAAACTGTTCTTTGATGATAATTCCTGTTTAAAAACTTATGTTATGGATTAATCTTGTAATTAAGGTCAAATGTCAACAAAATCTATTGATGTCTAAAGTTTGATGACATTCGATGTCAAAATAAAAATCTCAAAAAGAAGAAATGGAACAAATAGTAAAGATAATTCATTTGGAAGGCGTGTACTATTGGAGATTATATAAACATAACAAATTATAAAACTTCATAAGAAGTTCAGTATCTGAAATATTGAAAATTAAGATATTTCAATAAGTTATATTGTTATAGAGGGAAGAAATGGAATCAAAAAGAAAAAAAAAATGTTTGCAACACTTTTATACTTAATGAAACGCTTTATATTATGAATAATAGCGATGATATTGAAGGAAAATTTTCAAAAAAAAAAAAAAAAAAAAAATACCAACATGGAAATAATTAGACAAATAAAAGGACGCAATCACACAAAATTGAACGTACTAGAGATACTTAAAATTTTTGGAACTGTAATCTGAACACTTAAAGGTGTATGTTTATGTGAAGAGAAAATGAGAAAAATAAAGTTGTAACATACAATACATAACTCTTAACATAATGAATTTTGCAAAGACTTACATAAATTCATTATCATGTGGTGGATGCAATAAGTATACATCTTTTTATCCCATCAAATGCATAAAATGATGTGTCTAATAAATGTGGTTATAACCAATCCATCTGACATGCCTATTAATGCTATTTATATAAAATCTTGAATAATTTAATATGTATGAAACACATATTTCTAGTGACATTATAATAAGTGGAGTAACTATGCATTGTATTATTTTTGTCTTTATTAAGATTTTTTCCCATTGGGTTTTATGGCAAAGTTTTTAATAAGACAATTTTTTCACTGTATTCAAAGGAATCATATTCTCTTTTTCCTTCATTAAGAATTTTTTCACAAAATTTTTCCTAGTATGGTTTTTAAGGAGGAATATTATTTGTGTAATGAATGTTCATAACCTATGAGACTACCGAAACAACAAAATTTATTTTTCAATAAATTATCATGTTAAATAAACTCAAATAAGGATAGATGAATATATTATATGACAAAAATGTAACTTGTATTGCATAACTTGAAAGAGACTATATTAAATGAGACTTGACAAAGCATATTTCTCTAAAATTCTTCTACACACATGAGTTTCAGAACATTGATGATATTGCTATTCAACAAATTCGTACAAGTGATAATGTGACTCATTTAATCACAAAAGCATTGTCAAAATCTAAATTTAAGAAATTAGAACACAAGATATGAATACGTCGATGAAAAGATCATTGATGATCAACATCAAAAGAATAGTTGTACCTTTCTTCCCTTTATCCCAATAGATTTAGTTTTACAAGGTTTTATTGATGCAGAACTTGTTCTAATGCTCCAAAAAAATAAATGCACTCTTTTTTCTTTCATTTAATATTTTTGTCCCACTAATTTTTATCAAATAAGATTTTTAAAGAGACACATATTGGGTAACTCATCACTTAAGGGGAGTATTGTAAATTAAATACTAACTATGGAATGGCCATTGTGTTCCTTCATTTCCAATTATTATGATTATGTATTCCTACATCCTAATTTCTACCTATAAATATAGTACTTTTATTCTCATTACAAACACAATTCTACTGGCTTCTCTATTTTCTGCTCCTCTCTAATTTATAACACAAAAATTCTAGTACAAATAGGTACATACAAAAATACCCATATTTTAATAACGAGTCACACCCAATATATTAAGTTATATAACATTTTACATTTTTAATATTTTATTAATTTTAAAAATTTATATAGTATTTTCTCTCTTGAATCCATTATTAACATATATTTTTTCATTTGTAAAATTAAATAAAATTATATATCTTTATTTCTAATACTTAAATTTGTCTTCTAATTAAAAAATTATGTTCATTATATAAAATTACAAATGATTTTTGATATTATCAATAACAAGATGTGCTAATCAATGAAAGATGAGGATGAGAATCAAGTGATGAAAAAAGTTGGAAACATAAAGTGTAATATAATTACCTATTAGAAAATTTAAAATTGTGAAGATTCACGTCAACTGGGGATGAAATGAGGTCAAAAAAGATGTTACAATATGTAGATACAATTTTGTTCCCTTGTTCCTGTCAATTGGGAACTCCATTTGAGGAGAATCTAGGGACCTAGTCTAGTGAGGCTATAGAGACATGCCTAGTGTGAAACCAAGTGACAAAGTAATATGAAGGAGTGGAGTGTGGTGGGGGATGGGGTGGGGTGGGGTGGGGTTGGTGGAGGAAAAGGGTCTTTCCATGTGGTAGAGTCCCACCAATTTGTGTTGCTGGCCACTCAGTTGTAAAACAAGTTGCTTAATTAATGAAATTGGTTTATTAGTGCCTTAATTGAAGGATCCTTCCATAGAGAAATAAACTTTAGCTCATAGTACCATGGTCCCTATAGCACTGGAGCTACAGTGACGTATTAAATAATACAATTAAAGTAAAATTATTCATTTTCATATGCAGTGTTTAATACCGAGTAAAAAAAATGATCGACATTTGCTAAGGTATTAAATGTCCACATATAACGTGTATACATATTTGTTAGAAAAAAAATAAATAAATAAAATTAAACGTCACACGCAGCAAAAATGAAAAAGTAGAAGAGAGAAGACACATACTTGGGCCAAAATTAAGTTGCAAGAATTTTTTGAAACAACATAGTAGTAACGAAAATAATTCAATAAATTACTTGGCAAAGGCCTAGGTATTCAAAAGGATGAAAAATTAATTGATGATATGGAAGAAAAATAGCATAATACGCTGAAAAAGGGGGAAGAAGAATAAAATTTAGGGGTTGTTCTATTTGTGTTTTAGTTTTGTGTTTTGAGTTTTGAATTCATTTTGAGTTTTGTGTTTTGAGTGTTCATTTTGAGATTATTGAAAATATGTTCTTTTTGGCATTTTGAACAATTGTTTTGAAAACACTTAAAACGCGTTTTGAAAATTTTGACCTGATTATAACTGAAAACACCCAAAACGACAAATTTGTCGTTTTGGATTTTCTTTGTAAAATTTTAACTTATTTTCAGAAATACGTTTTTGAAAATAGGAAAGAGAACACGTTTTCGTTGTTTTGGAAAATCAAAACAGAAAACGGCTTGAAAATGGTAAAAAGAACAAGCCTTTAAATTTCGAAAAAAAGTAAAACACAAAACTTAGGATCCATGGGCCCCACACGACCCCATGTGACTCTGCCACTAACCATATTTCTCGTCTTATAGGAGCTTACACAAAATATAAAAATATTAATTATTTATCTTATAGATTTTAGATATGATAAATAAATTAATCACTCATGTTCAATTTTATTCAATCCAACGCAGAACATCTAAAAAAAATTGAAGTCCAAAATAAAGATGGAATGTGATATTAGATAGCACCAATAATGATCTAGACAATAAGGCGAAAAATATTCAATAATCACTCTACGTAGAACATCCAATGGTAGGCAGCCTACCACTACAAGACCCTATACGTCCACATTGGATCGTCAACCACTATGAGGTCCTCTACATTTGTGCTAGGCCACCTACCACTACAAGTTCCTTTACGTCCACATTGAGCTATCACGATGAGACTCTCTACATCATGTTAGGTCATCTACCACTGTGAGGCCAACACAGCACGACCATAAAAGCATCCTTGAGTTTGATGAGAACCACTCCACGATTAACATGGACACAACTAATCGCTTGACAGGTGGAGGTCCCCCACTCAGACGTAGGGTTAGTGTGAGGTGCTACGTGAGACACGTGGCGTGATAATCATCCAACCGTTACATGGCTCTAGACGCCTATAAATACTATGGATCTGGAAATTTTTTGCTATCTAAATATACATTGTCTTTTCTTCATGATCCTAGTTTCATAAAACACCTACTAATTCTCATGACGGAGGTACAACGAGGAAGAAAGCTCATTTTGCAGATAACATTCGTTTATCAAAGTAGCAGAAACACCTTGCACTGCTAGGAGGACACGGAGATTTATTTCATAACTATTTGCTCCACTCATTTGGAACACTTTAGCAGCGCTCCTAATCTTTAGTCTTCTTCATTATCAGCTTCTCAAGCTTTTTATGCATGACTCAGTTAAAATCTCACAATGGCAATCAGTATGATTGCTTAGCTTCTAAAAATTAATATACATGCGCTAATTGATAATATCCTCTTCTTTCTGTTAAGATAATGTAATCATGAGATATACAAGTATGATCATATGATCAATATTAGTGGGTCCAAAGATGATTCTTACCGTTTAAGTAGACAAGAAAAATATATAAAATCCTATAAAAAAAATTCATCAATAACGATATAAAAGACAACAGATTATGTTGTCCGACATGCACCAATTTAATGCACACACTTTTTCGTTTCTAAGATTTTTCATGTCCAAGAAAACTTTGAAGGTTAACACTTGACTTTGTATTGTGAAAATCTTCTCATTATTAGATTTTTTTGAATAGAAACCTTACCGTTAGTTGCTGTTGGATTTTTTGATACACAATAAATTCGAGCGATGATTTAAAGTCATTGTTTATTCAGTCTGCATCGACCAAATAACTTAAGTAAAATATCGACACCACAATTGTTCAAACCGATCCTACAAACCATTTGGGACATTTGAAGTAACCTAATTTAATTAGTGCTACTCATGGCTCGACCGATAACTCTGGATGGCTTTTTAGGTTGATAGCCCATTTACCTATTACCAATTACTACTTGGACCTAACTATTGTTTGACCTAAAGCCCATCCAATACCTTTATATGCTGCCCCGTTTCCTGTGTTGCGTGCGTGTGAGTGAATGGCTGTTGTCTTCTTTCTTTGTGCAATATTACTGCGTCTATGCTTGGTGGCTTCTTCTACAGTGTGTTAGTGTCTCATTTTTCCTTAGCCTTTGTGGCTGTTGTGTGCTTCAACATCACTTACCCTTGTCCTTAGTGGGCAAGCCAAGAAAGCAACCGGTTTTGGGAGTGGTTTATGGTTTTGGGTTTAATACTTTGTGGTGTTTGATTCGGTATATTGAGCCGGAATACTTGGTGATCGATTTTACTTTCAACAGTTGCTCTACTAGTACGAACTAATGCAATTTGGATTTGGGCATGAAATTCATGTATATTTATCAATATATTATCAACTGGGATTATTTTGTTTTCTAATCGATTGTAATTAACATATTAAGCTTATTGGTAAAATAGTACTAGTTTTAGTCTATTTCCTTACCTTCTTGAAGTTATCATGTTGTCAAGGGATTGTAATTGAATTGAATTTTTTTTTTTTTTTTTAATGCTTTATCATATAATCTTCGTGCTTCATGATTTCCATCTGCATGAAATTTGAAGAAAAGTAATTGTGACTAAAACAAAAGTCACAAGACTAATGATATAATTAGAATTTGCTCAATCTCTAGACAAATGAAATGGTCGCCTAATGCCTCACAATTAGGTAAAACCTCCAAATTTAGAAATTTGATTTCAAATAGTTTTACTTTCGGAATATTAGAGCCAAATATTTTCTCTTATAATAATTAAAAGCACTTATTTTCATAAATTTACTATAAATAAAGTAATAAAGATATAAATACTACATACTAGTGTCGTAAAGTTTTTCTAGTAATGATATAAACAATTAGAAAAATAACCTTTTCAGATTTAATATTATAATTAAAAATAAAAAGATAGCTTAAGTTAATTAAAGATTTCGTCAGTAATTTATTAAAAAATAAAAATAAAATTTTAACTGTGAGACTAACAACTTCTTTGTCGGTGATCAATGACTCAAGAACCATTATAATTGCTAACAACTCATAGACGATATTGCCATCAATAATCACTGGCAATATGTGTTGATAATTATTTATGCTATATAAGTGTTGGAAATTGTATCCTAAATCACCAAGAAATGTGAATTTCAGTCATAATCACCTACAATATCCATTTAATTTTTTCATTATTATTTTTTTGAAGACCCCTTCAAATATTTTACCTCAGACCCCTAAATTTTTTATTGTCTATCCCCAAATTATCCCCGTGTATGCACAAAAAATATTGGTTAGCTCACGTCAAATGAACACCAAAATGTCTGCACTCAACAAGTAGATTTCTTCATGGTATGATACAATCAAATGCTCTAGATTGTATTAATTATGGCACGAGACCAATACTCATAAAAAAAAAAAAAAAAGCTAAAACTCGAACTCACACGAGTTGCATGTTTTTTAAGAAGCTGCTTTAGAAAATATTTTCAAGAAAAGATCTTTTTTGTAAAAATATTTTACTTGTCTTCAATGAATTTAAATCATTATTTTTGTTAAATTATTGCATAATAATATTCTAAACAGCATAAAGTGTGGTTTAGAAACTAATGCCAAACTTCTAAAACTTTACGAGAGTAGACATATTCTAATTTCTAATATTTTGTTATTATTAAATAAATATATAAATAATACATACCGAACATTTAAAATGAAAAAAAAAAGGTTTTTTTTTTTTTTTTCATTTGAATAGTTAGGAGAGTCTTAACTCTTAATTCTTAAGGTTCAAATTTCAAACTAATAAAGAAAAATTTTTAATTTAGATAATAAGTCTTGCCGCAATAAATTAAACAAATATAAGATATTAAACTATTGTTAAATTGGCCAAGACTTTAAATAATACATTTAGTATTACTTTGATCTATGGGTTCAAGAGATAAATGTGTCCAAGAAAATAGTAACACTATATAAATTTTAGTGTCTAAACCAACATTGATTATTAGGTCTAATTGTCCAGAAAAATGTGTCTAAACTAGAAAAAAATTAAAAAATAATTATTATGCACCTAAGCCCGTCTAGAATCGCATTAGGCGGTCAACGAAGAGTTGACTACTTTTTTGCATGCCGAGACCCTAAGCTCGACACTTCACGCCAAACGTACTTTTTAGAACATCACATAATAGAACCATCATTTACTTTATTTTAACTACTATGTACAAATATGGTTGATATGTTGTCATGATAGTGAGCTAGACTGCTTGCAATAGCATATCTTTAAAGGCATGTAAATTTTTACACTTGATGGTTTCAAGAAGGGGCATAAATGATCATTGTGATTACTGATTTGGTTGGTCAAAGAATTAACATGTGAACATCGTCATTAATAATGACATGCCTAAATAGGTATCATCGTCATTAACTTAATAAAAATAATAAATAAGAACGAATAAAAAAATGTCATAGTTAACATGATCAAGTTTTCTATCGGAGATCAATGATTGAAACATCATTAATGATTATTAATGACGTCATCGACGACGTTATTGTCGACAATTGCTAACGAGATACGTCGATGATAAACAATGGTATTAATGCTAATAATTATTTTTGAAATTAATGATAAATAATTATTTCCATCATAATAATTTTCAATAATGGTGTAATACCATTAGCGATCAAAATTTTTATTTGTAATTATTTGCTCCATATTGTTTGATTTTATTTTACTATTTCATGCTAAATAATCCTTCTTATTAAAGTAACCATTGAGTGGGGGCGTCCAAAAAAAGTAGTTAGGTAACTAAGTTTGAGAGTATTTAAAGAAACTTTGAGAATTTAATTATCATTAATATATTATATAAAGGAATCAAAATATGTGTAATCACAGTCATTAAATACAAAGAAAATGTGAATAACTTTACTATGAAGCTTTAACTACACATCTTTACCTATATGAAAATGATGCTTCAAGCAATGTGATAAAGGGCATAGGAGAAATGGATAGGTGACTACTCTAGACGTACTACTGACTCGAGTTGAGAATCAAAATGTATCAAATTATTTTATAGATCGTTCTACCACGCGTTTTGTGTTAATTAATATCATTTTAAATGATCCAAATCTTTGTTTTTCCATATATATTTAAGCACACTATTTAAAATAATAAGTTGACCTTTATAAAATTGTTTATTGAGTTAAGTTAGAATAAAACACTCATCTTACATTCAATCCTTTATTCCATAATTTTTAAATAGATAAAGTGAGAAAAAAAAAAAAAACTTGTAATGCGTTAAAAAACTCGCGCGTCATATGAAACTTGTGGGGATCCCACTCAAGAAAAGAAATCGATAGAAAAGTTCATACACAAGTTAATTAATCGAGGTAATATATAGCATTAGGGTTTGCAATTTAAAAACGACAATTTTTTACTAAATACAAGATTACAAGTCCTTTTGGCAAAACTTTTACTTCTGCTTTTGAGAAGTCACTGTGGACCAACTTTCTTTAAAAACTCTTCTAATCAAATAAAACATTTTTCAAAAAAGTATCCATACAAGTTTAAATGCAGTTTTTTAATTTCAAGAGTAGCTTTCGACTGTTTAAAAGTCCTCACAAATAGGCCATAAGATTGGTTGTTCTTTTCTCTTGGTAGAGGGGATTTCTGTTTGTCCTTTCTTTTAGAAAAAAATAGACTTTATGCTAAGGATATATACAAGGCAAGATGGTCCCAAATAAATACATAGTGAAAGTTGAGTTTGGTATATTAATCGTTTTTCTCTCGCCCAATTTAGTTCATCTTTTTCACTACATAAAAAAGGCAGTTCTGGGGTATTGTAGATGCAATAGTAATCAATGGGATGTTGTTGTTTATTTTTCAGGTTTATGCTAAGAAGGCCATTATCAAAGAAAACTTACAGGAGGATGTAGCATTTTTGGTATTACATCGTTTGTTGATTGCAGAGCTTATTTGTTGTATACTTTGTCTTCAATTTGTTATGAAGAACGGGCTTCTAATTGAAACTTCAAATCATGGTAAATGTAATTTCGAACATCCAATATTTTATTGAAGCTTGTTTATTTCTATTAAGGAAATGTTGATTCATGTTCAATCAGTGAATATGAAATTTTTATTATTCTACAGATTTCGTACTTTTATAATGAAGTGCAAATATTTGAGAAGTTGCTTTTGCTGAGGGAATGTTGATTCAGGTTGCAATGTTCAGTCAGTGAATATGAAATTTTTGTAATTCTACAAATTTCGTGCTTTTATAATGAAGTACAAAAATTTGAGGAGTTGCTTTTGCTTATATGCTTAAACTTAACATTGGATTAAATATATAGTTTTTTTTTTTTTTACTTTGAACGCATAGATCTGCCCAGAGTCCCCTTGCAAACCGTGTCTCCGTACTCCACGGAGAGTCAGCTATTCCATGATCAGAACAAGCAAGGATACACGTTACACCACGATTTTGAATCAGACGAGAGATTTCAAGTNAAAAAAAAAAAACCTAATCCGCAAATCTGCAACGTAATGATGTTAAATCTTTAGTTAATATTCAATCTTTTCATGAAGTCAAATGGTTGTTTTAAGTATTTTGATATCTTTTGTGTGGTTAAAAATGTAAATAATAGAACACTACTTGTACACTGCCATGTAAGACTTGTTTTATTATCAATAAAAATGCCCTTCTTAAATAGGTGTTTCATTTTCACATTATTTACTCATCAATTCTTCCTTAAAGATACTCATCTACTTCATTAAATGCTTATCTACTTCATAAAAATTACACAATTTTTTATATGATATTTAGAATTGAAAAGAAAAAGATTATGCTTTTTATAATGATGAATGTAAAATTATTTTGGATATTTAACAAATGTTAAATTAAATGCACTACACATCTTATTATTACAAATATACAACATTTTACACTTACACTTACAAACATTTCACTCACTCAAGAAGAAGAAGCTTCGCCATCTTCACTACCTTCACTGCACCAAATCTAAAAAAGGTAAGTAATAATTTCTCTTCACATCTGCCTTGTCTCCGTGCTGCACGGAGAGAGCTTCGCACAGTACGGAGATCAATCGCGCATGCGGAGACACCGTGTCTCCGCGATGCACCGTGGAGATCTGGTCTCCGTACGGAGACACAATCGTGTGCGCGAAGATCGTTCGTGCTGCACGGAGACATGGTCCCACCTCAGAAAATACCCTCCATTAAACAAGCCCGTTTCAAATTTGAATTAATTTTTCTATTAAATTGTGCTTTTTTAATAATTTGTGCAGATGTCTTTGAAATATAAATTATCTTCAAATCAGTGATTTTCTACTACAATCACTCAATTTTTAAATTATCAATATGTTAAAGATTTTGTAGAGCTTATCAACGTAGATCAACAAGCATCTTTATTGTGTACTAATTTTTATGGATGTATATATGGAGTGATTTATAGAGTAGAGGAAGAACAACAATTCAATAGTAAATTAGTTCATGAATTCATAATGAGACTTGTAAATTGTGGTAAAAACAATGAAGTTTGGGTGAAATTAGATAATCATTTGGCCCGCTTTAGTTTGCAAGAGTTTTGTCTTATCACCAGATTACCTTGCCACGAGATATCCGTTAATCTTGACTTCAACAATAATCAACTTAAAAATCAATATTTTTATGGTACGAAGAGAATTAGTATGAGGATGCTTTTTGAATGATTTCATCTTTGTGAACATCAAGAATATAAATTTAAACTCGGGTTGGTGATGTTAGTAGAGTATGTTTTGAAACATATCGAAAGATATATTGTTTACAAAACTCTATGCATGGTTGAGCAGCTTAACGACTTTCTTGAGTATCCATGGGGCCATAGAGTATATTTTGTTTATTAAACTCACTACGAGAATCCCAACTAAAAAGAGTATAGAGGCTTCAACAAAATCAGCAAAATGAATGTAAATATTCATTACATGGATATCCACTTGCATTCCAGGTATTTTCTTCTATTCTTTTATTTTTCACCAATCTAAATATAGTTTATATATAATTTAGTTTACTCGTATCTAATATTTATATTCAATTATATTTTAGTATTGGATATACGAAACTTTTTCACATATTGGACAAAAATTTGGACGTCATAGATACAAAACATTACAGTGTCCAAGAATGCATAGATGGAAGTCGAATAAATTTTAAAAGAGAAAAAAGTTAGACAATTTTTGGCTAATGAATAGGCAATTTAATAATTTAATTATATATCTTTATTACATTAGATTATGCATTTAATTATATTTTTTGTCATTCTCCAAACAAAAGTCACAACAAATCATTTAAATAGTTCAATTACAGATTCAAATGATTGCAGTCTTATAGTCTACTGAGGAAGAATTGCAAACATTGTAGAATACAACTCTTTTATTGCCACATGATAATCAACATAATATATTAGATGGCATTATGAATGGAGAAATCAACAATATAGCACAACAAATCTCAGGTAGCACTGACAACATGTCTGATCCTATGACATATAGTTCAGTTGGAGCTGGCCCAAGTTCTACTTCTGTTGACTCCAATTATGTGACTAGAGAAGAAATGGAGGAGATGCTGAACATACATAGGCAGCATGTAGTATCAGATGTATCATGTTTGTGCAATAGCTTGAAAACAAACATCATTTAAGAATCAAGGAGACAAGAAAGCCACTACTAAGCAATTCTTCAGAACTAAAAAGAATCGTTTGAACAACAGCAAAAGTAGCAGTAAGACCACTTTCAACAACAGTAACAGTGGCAACAACAACAACACTATCAAGACATGCAATCTAGCATGCAAAATTACATGGGTACTAGTTTGACTTCAGTGAGATCGTATATCAATGAACAAAATAGCAATATGCTGAATAAATTATCAGACTGGGAATCGAGTATGGAAACTATTATAACTTCCCTCCAACATGATGTTCCTGCCCATAGGAGTCCAATTCCAAAGCATGACTCGACATCTCAACAGATCGAAGACGTTGAAAGGTTGATAAGAGAAAAAAAAAAGGTAAAGGAAAAAAGATACAGTCTTCAACGACGGGTTATCCTTTAGAAGACTATCATATGGACAAATACACAATAATTAGAGATTGAGTAATAAAGAATACATCCATGTAACCAATCTAATTAACTTGAATATTATAATTTTACTTTGATTTATTTAAAACTAATTTCAATTATGCTATGCAGTGCATATTGGGACGATGGAACTGGAAATCTGTACAGAAGAGACACATTGAAAGCTATAATGGATACAACACAATATATGAATATTTAGTAAAGTTCATTCATCATAATAAATTTCGTTACATACTTAATATATTTAATTTACATTTATATAATCTATTAGAATCTTGACCAGGAATTAAAACTGTTGATACGGCTTATCAATGACGGTTACACTCTTATTTCAAAGGAATATGCAATTATAGATTTCGGATTTGAAACTGAATATACTCGCTAGGTGATGCTGCAGAGAAACATAAAAGAAGGAAGTGGGAGTAAACATTCACTAAGTGTTATTCTTTAAAAGAATATGTAAATGGCGATTTACCAACAGTTGGTCGTCCATGAATAACATGCAATTATCTATTAATTTCATGTTCATATCCAAGCAACAATTGGTATTTCTTCCTTGTGAATTTTCCCAAATGGAAATTTCAAATATATGATTCAAATATATGATTGTAGCCACAATATTCATACGCCACAACAGGTTATGGCACATGCAGATGCAGTATTAAATGTGGTCCAAATATTATTAGTGTCAGAGTCTTCCATCAACCAGGGATAAGAAAAAATAGAAACTAACAGATGGAATAAGACATCATTCCTTACCTGCCTTGTGCAAATAATAGGTGAGTATTTAAACTATTTACTTTATTTTTTTCTTACTTTAATTTTATATTTATGGTACTAATCTAACATAAAAAAATTTCTTCCATATGCCAAATTGTGCAATTTTTTTGCTGAAATACATAGAATGCTTTATTTTTGAATATCCAATAAAATCAGTTTCTCCAGACATGATGACTATATATAGACGAAAGATTGTAGTGGACTTTGCCATAATGAATACTTTCTACTTCCTCGTTGATCCTGCTATTAGTGGATAACCATATTTGCGCAAAAAAATTAATAGAAATATCTGTTACACTCATCTGATTCGTACTGAAGAACACAACTGAAGAAACTCCTACAATTATAAAGAGAAAGGTAACATATGAAATCAATTTCCTTCGTGCTCACATATCAAATTTCCACCTTTAGAATAGCTTTATATGACCATATATATAATTAAGACTATTAGAGTTTGGAAAACTTTTCCTATTTTTTGCGATACTTATAATTCACTTCTTTAATATTTATATTTTTGATGTTTGATTTGGGTGGAAGTCGCTTGAAGTCTCAAATGATTTATTCACATAATAATTATGGTAAGTCTTTAATGACTTCATCACTTTATTAAAAGCATGATTATCTAAGATTTGTTGCTCTATCGTTAAAAAAGTTATTTATTTACTTATAGCTAAACTTTTTAAGTTTAGCAAAAGAAGTTGTTAAGAACCTTTTTCTAACGACAGCTTCCAAAAGTATTGCATATTATTTATGTTTTACGATCAAATTCTAATTTAGTTATAGATTGATATTCTTACTTTGTAGCCATATGACCATCAATCACATGGCTTTCGCATTCTAGAAAAGGAGCGATTTTCAATAAGTGTTGCTTAATCTGTTGAATTAAAGTTTAAGCACAACGCCAAAAAAGTGGGAACATAGTCTGAAATAGGTCGATTAATTTGCTAAAAATGTACTTTATTCTAAGGTTTTCCTTTTTATTTTAATGATGTGTATAGTTTCTAATCTGATCAACCTATATGGGTTAAAAATTCATTTGATAAGATGCATACAAAGTTGGCTATTGTGGTAGAAATTAAACTGCCTAAGTTATGGAGAATTCTAAAATGCATGAAGACGGGTGTGCTAATTATTTTTCCTAATGCAATGATGTGTTAAAGCTTATTTCTTAAAAATTGTTTTGTTTAGGTGGCAGCAGAGAAACTACCAGATGGACTAGAAAATCTACCCAATCGACTTTATTAAGAAGGGCATTGTAGAACTCCTAACTTAACATCGTATCAAATGGTTTGTCAATGCTATTATCTTGAATAAAAATAGCTTTATTGTTCAAGTATGTCTGTATGTGTGATTTGAATATTCAAGGCAATTCTTCATTTGTTATAGCAAATCCGAAAATTGTAAAAATAGCTTTATTTTTGAAGCACGTGCATTGATATATTCAAGGCAATTCTTCCTTTCTCTTCTCTTGCTTTGAAAATTTTGAAAGTTGACAGCTCAGATATAGTAAGAAATAGCTTTTCCACATTCACGAAAATGTTGTTAAGTTCGCGGCATCTACCTTTTGACGGCTAAAGTGAAGTTGTGCTGTGAACTCAAGAAAATTGATTTGTGGAGATTTCTATACAAATTGATTTGTATAGTTTCTAATCTAATCAACTTATATGGGTTGAAAATTCATTTGATAATATGCATACAAAGTTGGCTATTGTGGTAGAAACTAAACTGCCTGAGTTATGGAGAATGCTAAAAAGCATGAAGACGGGTGTGCTAATTATTTTTCCTAATGCAATGATGTGTTAAAGTTTACTTCTCATAAATTGTTTTGTTTAGGTGGCAGCAGAGAAACTACCAGATGGATTAGAAAATCTACCCAAACGACTTTATTAAGAAGGGCATTGTAGAACTCCTAACTTGACATCGTATCAAGTGGTTTGTCAATGCTATTATCTTGAATAACAATAGCTTTATTGTTCAAGTATGTTTGTACGTGTGATTTGAATATTCAAGGCAATTCTTCCTTTGTTATAGCAAATTCGAAAATTGTAAAAATAGCTTTATTTTTGAAGCATGTGCATTGATATATTCAAGGCAATTCTTCCTTTGTCTTCTCTTGCTTTGAAAGTTTTGAAAGTTGACAGCTCATATATAGTAAGAAACAGCTTTTCCACATTCACGAAAATGTTGTTAAGTTCATGGCATATACCATTTGACAGCTAAAGTGAAGTTGTGGTGTGAACTCATGAAAATTGATTTGTGGAGATTTCTATTTATGCACAAAATTTAAATTTCTATATACTTATTTTTTATTCAAATTACTAAGTATAAAATGTTTTGCTAGGTGCTTAAACATGTTTACTAAACAATGGAATGCATGTTTATTAATTTGCAGTTTTATTTACCCATTTGAATGTATGATTTAAAATAAGGAAAAGTCTTAACGAATAACATTTTTAGGTTATTTTTAGGTTTTGACAAAAATATTAAGATAGGTGTTACCGAGTTAAAAAAAATGGGATGTACTCTCTGCACAGAGCGGAAGTCTCTGTGCAACGTGCGGAGAGTCCGCACTGCAAGGAGACTTCTCCTCGCACAACGAGGAGAGTGCATCCCAAATTTTTTTATTCATTCACATGTGTGCTGTTTTTACTTATATTATAATATATTATATTAAAAAAAGATGACAAGATGCATGTACTTCGTTTAATTGTCATTCTTCCATTTTTATATGTCACCCCGCCATGCATTTTCAATCTATCGTCCACACACATTCTCTCAATCTACTCGCACATACATTCCTTAGTCTACGCTCCTCTCTCTCTCCTCAAAAACTTAACCTTGAGAATTTCTGAAGTTGAATTCCACTATTAATCTCATACTAAATTCTAAATTTCTGGTTGAAGAATTTTCAAGATATGGTATGCTTCCTAATCGGTAATTTCTCTCTTTCAATGCAAAATGTATAATGTATTTATGTGCATTTATTCAATGCAAATATAATGTAATGCTAAGATTGGTTACGACTCTCTGCATTTTTTTAGTTATAATGTATCCAATATGTATAACGTACCGCCAAAACCCAAGCTTCTTAAATCTTTTACCACCGCACTTTTTTACTTTTTTTGTTTTAAAATTTACAGGCAATGGCCTGTTATAAAGACAAATTAGACTTCTTAATCTTCTCAATGTTTATGTAGCATAGATCCCTACTTGTTTGGCTTTCAAATGCTTCACTAAAATTTTACAATTTTATAGTATTAATTAACCACATGATTAAAACGAAAATTGAGTTGCAAATAACCCATAGTTGGTAACAATTGTACATTTAAACTCTGGATCTAACTTAAATAATTGGCTAGAATTAGTAAGAAAACTTAAAACCATAATAAAAAGTTTAATTCTATATTTTCTATTCAAGGATATATATGTGGCTTCATTATCTTTCCATGTACTAACTTACATAATTTAATTTACAATTTAGCATTGGCAGGAATGAGTAAGAAAACAGAAGGCAAACTTACCTCAAGGTGATAATGAAAAGTTTAATTCTGCATTTTGTATTCAAACATAGATCTATGGCTTCATTACACTTATTATGTATCTTTACTAACTTACATAACTGAATTTAATAGTAGATACACAAGCATAAAAAAAAATCATGAGGCGATATAAGCTTGCATGTCAAAATCCAAAAAAAATTCATCCCAAACTACCACCGAATCTCTGTTCTGGCGGAGTGAAGGGTTGCCACAATGTTTACAGAAACTGTAAAGAAAAACAATATATCAGAGATTTTAGAAAATGCAAAGATAATGACATCAGTAAAGTAGTATAGAAAGTACAATTTTCCTAGGACAAAACTTATGAAATCGACTTGAAAATTGAGATGATAAAAGAAAAAAATGTTGAGTATTTTGGGGAAAAGGCATTAATAGTCTCTGAGAATCCTCCTGAGTCCTAACTTAGAATTGAGATTAATACCTTTTTATTTTGAAATGTAAGTTAATTTATTTACTTTCTTAAATTTATGTGTAGCTTACCATCAAATTCTAAAGTCGGAAACATTTGTATTGTTAATTATTTGTCAGAATGGGAAGACAATGTTGGATCCCTACATCTGCACAACTTGATATTCTTCAATGCATATTTGATGGAGGGCATAAAACTCCAAGCAATGCAGAAATTGTACAGATAGTTTCTCCATTATCGTCACATACTTATATCTCTGAAAAAAATGTTCACGATTGGTTTAGTAACAGGCATGCTCAATCAAAAAGAAATCATATTTGTACACAAGAAGAGAATGTTCAACCAAAAAATCTAAGGTATGAAGTGCAACCTGATCGACGTGCACGGAGCTTCAGATTAACATGTCTATCTTTATTAATAACTTAGGCTCAACTTACCATCTTGCACACATTTTTCCCTGTATTTTCCTTTTGATTGAATTTCTTCAGATAAATATTGTGCTGAAGAAAATGCAGTGATTGTGGAAGAAAATTGTTCGTCAGGTGCTTGTGAAGATGCCGATATACATATAAAGATTCGGGGTATCTTTTGTTATATTCTATGTCAAATATTTTTTTATCATCTATTGTACATTTCATTACTCTTATATTCAATTCATTACCTATAGTTTTATGTATATTTATTAATTTTCTTCGTTAATTTATTTACTTTATCATTGTTTGTAGTTGATGAAGTTTCTACAAGCACTGGTGAGCACATAGATTCTAATTATACAATTCTTTGATTGTCACTTAGATTTTCCTTTATTTTAGTTTCGTTTTATGCTTAATGCAATATTTTCCCAGTACTTGAATTGTTTACAGAATCAACCTTTTTAAAAGCTGCCTCCCATTGCCATTGTCATTGTGTTATTCATATTTATCTTATCTTTTTCGCTTACAATCTTTTTTAAATTATTTTTTTTCTTTTTCCTCTTGTTAGGTTATACTATAGATTTATCTGTTCATGAAAACAGGGTTATTGAGAATCCACATGAAAGTAATCATGTGCGATATGAATGTTATCAAATATTCATTTTACTAGTGAATGTACTGAAAGAATTCATATAGAAAGTATTTGTGTCGAACCTTATGTCTTGCCATCTTGTACAATTTGTACACAATGTGATGAAAAAAATTCTATATAAAAATCAAGGGCTTTTGTTGTTGTGATGGGAGAGTGAAATTACAATTACATAATATGTCTCCTGAACTATATGATTTATTTACTTCTAAATCAGAAGAGGTTCTCACTTTTAAAAAAGTTGTTCATAGTTACAACAATCATTTCGCATTCACTTCGTTTGGTATTAAATATGATAGAGAGTTGTGTAAAAATAATAAAGGTATCTATACTTTCAGAGTTGAAGGACAAGTGTGCCATTTCATAAACCCACTTGTACTGATTGATGGGAATCCTGCATATTTATAGTTATACTTCTATGATACTGAAAATGAAGTTCATAATAGACTCAACAGTTCAGACAAGTTTTGTAAATTTACTTTAAGAAAGTTGATAAATATTTTTTTTAAAAAAATCCATATTTTGACTTCTTTCGATCATTAAGTAAAGTCATTAATATAGAATCATGTTGTATTTTACTGAGGTGTAATCCATATCTCAATCAAAGAATATATAACATGCCAACATCAAAACAAGTGGCTGTAGTTTGGATTGATGAAGACTCATCTGCAAATATTCGACCTCAAGATTTATTAATTTATGAACATTTAGGTAATGCATATAAATGTCAGTACTATTATAGTTGTTATGATCCACTTCAAATATCCATTACTTTTCCCGTATGGAGAACCTGGATGGCATGAAGGTATTGAGAAGGTAAACCTCAATGCTTCACAAGTTCAAGTCGCTCAAAATTTAGTAGACGTTAATAACGTGAATTCAGCTGATCAACTTTTGGAAATAGAATAACATGGTAAATTTTATTAATTATAGTTAATTATAGTTATTTATTCTTTAGTAAATAAATTATTTATCTTGGGCTCATTTTTCGTTGTTTTTTATGTTTTGTAGTTTTAAAGGCACGGAAAAAACGAATAGTTGTATCATGTCGGGAGTATTACTGTTACAAAATTCAAATCAGGTCTGTAGACAATTCTGTACTTCTACATACTGGCAGATTTTTACAGCAATATGTAGTGGACATATATGTTAAAATTGAAACTGCAAGATTAGACTTTTTTCGCAATAATCAAATAGCTATAAGAGCTGAACTTTATCAAGGAATTTTAGACATAATACAAAATGGTGACATATATAAAGGGCACGATCAGATTCATTTTACTCTGAATAAAGAAATAAATGAACACTTTATTGATGAAATTACAAATTACCAATCGCTATATGGATATCTGCACTTGAAGCTATGTGGAAGATATTTAATTTTGATTTATTTGATATGTCTCCTGTAATAGCTTCTTTATAGTTACATACTAAGGATGCTCAATTAGTTACATACAGCGACACAAATGATTTTTTTAAAAATGAATATGTCAAATCAAAAGGCAAGGACTTTTACTCTACAAAGAATTTCCTACACATTTTATGTAGAATGCATCCATGCGAATTTGGACTCCTCGAAAACAAAAAATGTTATTGGTAGAATAGTCACTAGTAATCCATCTAAGGGTGACATTTTCTTTTACGAGTGTTACTAAATCATATAAAAGGACTAAAATCTTTTAAAGATTTGAGAACAATTAATGGTGTTGTTCTGACTACTTATCGTGAAGCGGCACTTTTCCAAGGTCTTCTTAGTGAAAATAACTATTCTGAGATGTGTTTAACTGAAGTGATTACTTATCAATTGCCCATACTATTGCGCAAACTCTTTGCCAATGTGTTGACTTTATGTAGCCCAACAAATCCAAAAACTTTGTGGGATAAATTTAAACATTTTATGATAGAAGATTATTTACATAAAGGTCTAACACAACATGATGCTGAGATGAAAGCTTTGCATTGTATAAGTTCTTTGCTAGAGAATTTTAGTAAAAGTATAAAGGATTGCTGCTTGGTAGATTTTGATTTTATTGTCAACGATGATGATATGTTTGAAACTATGATTGCTAAAGAAACTACGATTATTAATGTTAGATTAGACATTCATTGTACTAAGAATTTAAATAAAGAGCAACAAAGTGCTTACGATATTATTCTAGATTATATTTTAAATGGTAAGAATGGAATGTTTTTTATTGATGGTCCGGAGGTACCGGGAAAACATATTTATACACAGCTACCATTACTTCAAAATATGAGAGCTAAATTAGATCATTTCTTTTGCGAATATTTACTGAACATTGGAAACGGAATTGAGAAATAACATGCATGCCAAATGATTAAACTTCTTGAAGATATCGTTATCAATTTTGAAGACGAATTAAAATCATTAGGAGAATTAATTAACATTGTGTTTTCCAATTTTAAAACATATGGTGACAACTTAAATATTATGATGAATATAATTATTTTAACCCCAAAAAATGAATATGTAGATTTAATAAATAATATGTTACTTAAAGACATTGCAAGAGAGAAATTTACATATTTTAGTTTTGATGAAGTCATTGATAAAAGTGAAGGATTCATTCATGAAGATTTTTTAAATAGTCTAACTCCGAATGGTATTCCTCCACATGAACTTGTGTTAAAAAAATTATCCAATTATATTGCTTAGAAATATTAATCATTTTGAAGGTTTATGCAATGAGACTAGAATTATTTGTCGTGACTTTAAACAAAATGTGATTTTAGCTAAATTGGAACAGGAGAATTTCGTGGAAAACAAGTGTTTTTACTTAAGATTTCAGTCATTCCACTTGAAAGCGATAAACAGTCAGTACCATATAAAAGAATTCAGTTTCCAGTACGTCCTTGTTTTGCTATGACTATTAACAAAGCTCAAGGTCAAAGTTTAGATTTTGTTGGCTTATATCTTCCTGAATTTGTATTCTCAAATGGTTAGATATATGTTGCATTATCCAGGGCTAGAACAAGAGGAAATATAAAAGTTTTGATTAAACCTTCTCTCAAACATAAATTACATACTTGAGGCACAAAAAGTATTGTTTATCATGAAATCTTGGATTTAATACATAGCAATTAACCATTTAAGCAATGCTTATACCATTTTGGTTCAATAAATACAAATATACACTATAGCTTCTTATATGCTACATTCCTTATTCGAGTTTAAGTAATGGCATCAAATTAGATTGTTCTTGTTTCATTTTTTTTATTTCCGACATTGTCAATGATGTATGATAAAGCAAACTTCGTTAGCAATACTCATCTCTTCCTTGTTATAAATCATGCTATAGGCATTTTTTTTATTTGTTTTTATTTCTTATGTATATCCAATTTTTGGCATTTTGAATAATGGATGTGGTTTAGCAATATATGTTAG
Organism: Fraxinus anomala; assembly: GCA_903798345.1. Taxonomy (NCBI): domain Eukaryota; kingdom Viridiplantae; phylum Streptophyta; class Magnoliopsida; order Lamiales; family Oleaceae; genus Fraxinus; species Fraxinus anomala. Next base: position 21,416 of record CAIGRN010010271.1, on the reverse strand, counting down.
TTTACTCTACATCCTTGCAAAAAAAAATTCCGTTATATATTCAGTCGTGGATGAGTAGTGTCTACATTTTGCCTTTGTTCTTTATTGGCAAAGTTGTTACCATTCATTCTTGCTTTCTATTACCGCTTTTGAGTTCAAAATTGCAACATAATCAACTATCATTGGCAAGGTTTCTTTACTGAACTTTCACATTTTTTTCTATTCTTTGCCTTCTTCCATTCCTACTCACGGTTTTGAAAACAAGCATGTGTACAGTTTCTGATGACAGGCATATTGTCAAATCGCATAAGTATATTGTTAAAGAGTGTACCATGATGCTATTGTTGTTACCCACCAGAGCCACTTCAATCTTAACATTCAGGTTCAAATTTAGTTTGATAAAAGGTACATTGAAACTTATTATATAATTAGTTGCTCACAATGGAGAGATTGAAGAAATGCTATCTTTGTATGCGTTTAATAATGGTACAATACGGGTTAATCTCTTCAGTAACTTTCCCTTCATAAATATTGTTGAATTTTCTCTTAAGCATACAAGCATTCCTTCTGAAAGTAATGTATTTTTAAATTTCTAAACCCAATTACCGCCCAAAAAATTCAAATTCAGACAGTGTCCGTGCACTCGAAAACGATCGCAGTGCGCAAAGACACGATTTCCGCGTGGAGACATGATGTCTCCATGCACGGTCTAGACCGTATCTCCGCATTGAAGACGTCTCTGGACACCGCCACACCGCCATGACAGCAATATGGAAATCCTTGCATTATTTCATGAATATCTCTGTGTAACAAAAAAATTGATATTCCTTTCTTTATGGTTTTCAATAATATATTCATTTTTATAACCCATGAATCTTATATAATTCAACAATCTCATATAATTATAACTTTAGAACATATTTAATACCTACATCACCTGTGCGTATAATAATCAAATATAACAGTGAGATGTAATCATATTTATTTATGTATATGACTAATTTTTACTCAATATATGGTCATTATTGTACTTGATGAAGTTTTATTGAATTGATTTACTTGCCCCATACCTTGATGAAATTTCAACAGTGAACTGATTTGCTTGCCCATACCTAATAGAGCACTAATTTTTTTTCCTGTACTAATATATTTTAAACTTTGATTGACAATTTACTATACACAAATACTACACTTGTTTATAACAAGACTTCATCCGATTTTTCAACACAAACAAATGCAAACACTCTTTCATCAGCTAACCTCCATTCTCAATACAATACACCCTAGAATGGAAGAACAATACCAACTAATACCATAAATTGTTTCAAACAATCAAAAGTGAAGAGGTAAGGTCATTGTGGTAGGAAAACAATCACCAAAACTTTCAAAGCAAGGCAATGGAAGGTACCAACATTTGATGTTAATGGATACCCAGGTAACTCTTGTTCATTATACATATAGGTTTTAGATTTAGTTATTATCTATTGTCTTCATTTTCAAACTCTTTAGGTTTTTCAATGTATTAATACAAATTCATTTTCCAGTGTAATACTATATAAGCTAGCTTATACGATTCCAACATCATTGATTTTGGGGATCAGCTTCTTCTTGGAAAAACTTATACACTTTTAAAAGTTTATGTGAAGAACAATATGGCTAACTACAAATATTCAATGAGATCTCTCCAATGGACAATATTAGGAGAAACTCGTGTTGAAAAAGTAAATGAAGATAACCGGAATTTGTTTTTTCAAACTATCATCTAACACCTTTTCACAAGGTTGAATAGTGCATGGATACAGATGCTGATTTAAGTAAGAACCTTCATGTTTCATACTTCAAATAAAATTATACACTGATCCTACAAAAATAAAAATATATAGTTAAGTTTAGAAAAGTTTAGAAAAATAAAGAGAGATAATAAATCCTTTTACATTTTTTTCAGTTATACATGCAGTTGCGATTGATATGACTCCTAAGCGTCTGATTCAATCAAAAGATGGCAACCAAACATGGGTACGGGATGTCACAAGAATTTCAAAACAATGATGCTAACACTTTGGGATTCATTTGTTCTTAGAGAATGTGTGTTACTAGCAGACAACATTGAGAAAAAATCAATCATCTTTGCAACACATCTCAAAGTTACATCCTTCTTTGGTATGTTGTACTTTGTATTTGGTATATTCTATTTGGTATAGTATGTTCTTCACATTATGTGATTACTTTGTTTTCCATAATGATTTATTACTAGGTTTGAAATTGTCTACAAAACTTCGTAGCACTTTCTTCATAAATACACATTTCTATGAAGTAAAACAAACGGCAGAATGGTATGTATAAGGTGCTTTATTTTATTGTGTTTTTTCCCTATTCCCTACATCTATATCCACATATCATTGCTACACTTACTAATGTAGCAACTTATTCTCTAAGGGTGAAAGACAATTCCATGAAAATAGATGATTTGATGTTGAAAAAACTATACATGGACAAAAGCCCCATGACTCTTTCTCCACTTGTACGTAGTAAATTTACTCTCATTCAGAATCTTCAGGGACACCTTTTAGCGGTAACTATACACAGTAACCAAAGACACCATCAATAAGAGATCTTAGTACATGGCTTGCAACAATTGCTATCAAAGATCAAATGTTGATTTTGGAGAAACATATTTTGTATTTTTTGCAAAAATCTAAATTCTGAAGCTATTCGTCAATGCTAATCACTAATCAATCTTCCCATTTTCCTTATGCCTTTATTTTTTCCTCATGTCTTCATTTACTAATACTCAAATATTATTCACCTTAGGGCTAGAGCGTATGTATAGGTCTCAAATGTGACATGTTCATGTAATGAAAGTGCGATTGGTGAGCTGCTGAGAAACTGTTGTTTACAAATTCACAATCCATGATGGAGCAAACCAATTCTGTAAGAAACCTAACTTAATCATTTTGTCATCCTGTACATATTTTATTGAAATGATAATACATGATTAACATACAGGGTTCACAGCCAATCTTCCAAGAGATCATTCAAAAAATGCAAAACACTGAAAGAGCATTCTTAAAAGCAACACAAACTGAACCCAATTCATCAAGTTACAAATTTGACATCGTCTCTGAAATAGATTTAGACCATACAAATCTAGGAAAACAAAGTCAAACAAATGCTGATACTGAAGTTATGGCAGCTACACCAGCTAAGAACATTATTGACACAGATTGTCAAGAAGATTGGTCACCTCTAGCGAAGAAAGCTCTATTTAAATCTTCGTATCATTCGTCCACTTCAAAGGTTGATTGTGATGAAAACACGAATTCAAAACTCCTAAGCACAGATCCAATTACTGAAAAAGAAAAAATGGAGTAAGTGATGATTGAAATGTCTTTTGGAAAGAAAATTTTGAGAAGCATAGTTTGTCCTGCTGTTTTATTTTGTTTGTTATAAGACATGCCCCGTACTTTTGTTGTATATATGTAGAAGAAACTGATGAAAATATGTTAATGTTGAAAAATGATGTACATTGAACATGATAACTACATCATTATCTTACTTATCTTTTGTATGTGTACATTTTTGTTATCAACATTAATGGAATCAGTTTCTGTTTTCTTCCCAAAAATTGTTTCTTTTTTTCCCTGTCTATCAGTTAAACTGGATTTCATGAACTTTTCTTTCAATTCAGAGTTATTTTTCAAGTGCAAATATACCCGCTCAAATTAAAATTGCTGAAGAGAAACAATTTGCCAAATTCAAGTTACAACCATGTCGTCGCACTGCACGGACCAGATCTCCTTGCTAAGCGGAGATCTGGTCTCCGCACGGAGACACAGTCGTGTCTCCTCCTATTGGATGATACACAAGTTAATTTCATTATACTTTTCGGTAGTCGTGCTATATGCATTATGGGGTTTGAAGAAAAATGCTTAGTGAGGTAGTATGCTCAAAGAAGCCTATGAGATGGATCTAGGCTAGCCGAGTTGTCGGGTTCTCAGGGATTGGCGTTCAGGCTTGACCACTTGATTGGAGGAGTGAACCAGCGACGCAATCCTTGATTCCAGTAGACTCTCAAAGAAGCCTATGAGATGGATCTAGGCTAGCCGAGTTGTCGGGTTCTCAGGGATTGGTTTTAGGCTTGACCACTTGATTGGCTCTCCGTTTCAAATCTACTATATAGTGACTTATAAAAGATGTTTTTTTTTATAAAAGATGTTTTTTTCCCCTTTTTACAAAAACTCGCTATGAATGTCATGTGTTTACTTTAACAGCTTTACCAAATATCCAATTTCATACTTTTATTTCAAGTTAACATAAGATAACCCAGCATGATTTGATGCAACTTTGTTGCTGTTACTAGCTTTCCCAATTAAGCTATAATGTCACTCTAATGTGATGTCTTCTTCTTTAATCAAGAATATCCAGGTGCTTTAATGGGCTTTGGTATAACATTACAAATTTTTTTTTTTTTTTTTTTGTTATAGAATTAATTTGCTTGCCTCTTAGTTTCATCCAAGTGTTTAAATTCTTGTATTGTCGCTGTAATATAACTGGTTAGTACTTGAGTGAATCCTTCTTTTAGGAATTGTTAATTGGAGACAGTTTTTAAGTTGTAATCCATCTTAAACTTTTGTTTTTTTGTGCTTGTTAACTAGACCATACTATAATGCAGTATTTTAAGTTATAGCTTCTGAGTTTACTTTCAATTGTTTCTTTGGTTTCTCTTGTTGGTTTCGACTGTATCAGTTTGGATTCCTGGGTTATATTATAAAGCCTATAAAGATAATTAGCTTGCAAAGATAATTAACTTGATGAAGGATGAGAATCTCATCAAAATGATAATTATCCTTTCACATGTTGTTTTATCTTCATAATTGCTTAAAATATTTCAAGCTGCTACAATTTGTATGGTAGTCTTATTTTTTTAATTTCTGTTTCATCCCTCCAAAAGTCAATTATGTGCCATGAATTTAGGTTATATACAAAGTTGTTTTCTTGTTCTATTTGTTGCAAGACTCCATGACACAATTCTTTGTGTAATTCTCAGAGAGATTGATATGCCTATCTACATTTATGTTTTTTTTCCCTAAAAAACAGATTGTGCATATTACTATCTCTTTCTTTTAGGAATTTTTTATTTTTTTGAATCATGTTTTCAACATTTATGTAAAGAGAATGAATATATACAATTCACACACAAGAATACTTCAACAAAATCTAAAAATTCTACGCCAATAACAACAAAATAATTACAAAACTCGAGCAACGCACGTGTCATAGACTAGTCTTAATAACATTGGTACTTTATTTTCCATCAAATAATTTTTCATAATGGGTATCTATTTGATAAAGACATAGTTAATTAAATAACAACATATTAAAAAGTATTATTACAAGCGAGCTATCAAAGATTGAGAATCCAATATGAGAGCTTTACCAGAATAATGTCTAAAGCTTCTTCTTTTGCTCTTTATTTTTCAAATGGCCATCGAAATTTGTTTAGAAGCTTGATTAGACAGTAGGATCTTTACTTTATATGATATAGATATAAAGCACTTTTGTAGTTTGGACTTAATTAATTTTTAGTATATAAACCATTAGGGCATATAATTCTTAGTAATGTCAAATCACATCAAAATGTAATTTAATTAATGACATTACATTTTGCTAATAGAGAAAATATTCTTAGTAAACAACCCAATCATCCAGAATATATTAAACTACAAAGTGCAGCCAATGGGAGAATAATAAGATAATTAAACCAATCATCTTAAGAATATTGAGAAAGATATTATCATTTAAATTAACTAAAGTGTAATCAATGGAGGAGAAGAATGATTAGAATATAATTAAATGAGTTTTTATATCACATGCGCGCTCTCTTTTTTCATTTATATATGTCCATAAAAGATACTTCCATTAGTATGATTTGACTAATTAAGATATATTTATAATAAATTTGTGTACTACTTGGAAAAATAAATTGGATTAACAATTCCTTTAGAGTTAAGATATAATTGTATGCTTCTCATTGAAGTAAACAAGGGTTTGTTTGGCTGTATTTTTGAAAAAGTCGAAAAATGCTTCTTGGACTAAAAATTTATTGTTTAACATGTAAGAGTACTTTGTCGAATACGAAGAACTTTCAAATTTTCAATAAAAAGTAAAATCATTGCCAAATGGATCAAGAACAAAATCACTATCAAATTTTAAAAAGTTAGTACTCAACCTCCCTTCCCCACGCAACCCAATACCCCATGTTCACATTTGCTTTAGAAGTCATAAATTAATTAATTTTTTGAACAAAATCTGGAATTCTGATACCAAAAAAAAAAATCAAGAATTAAACAGTGGATGACAAAGCCTTAATAATTAGAAATTGAGGATGTGTTTGAACCACATTATTTTGGAAGAATGTATTTTGGAATAGTAGATTAATGGAGAATTGAAAAAGAAGGAAATGTTATTGATGTGATAAAAAATATTATTTTATTGAAAAATATGTGGTTGAAAATGAGTACAAGAATGTGAATGAAAATTTTAATATTGCTCAAACAGGGACTGAGTCATATATATGTTTTAAAGGTCATTTTAGACAAGATACTAACATTTAGTGAGAAAAAGGAAGATTTTAGCTCCACCTGAATTTTGGCATTACAAATGAGAAAATGAAAGTTTACCTTTCCCACTAAAATATATGGTTGGACATACTTCAGCCATGATTGTTGATACTTCAGCCAACCACATCCCAACATATCAAGCCTGCCCATAATATGGCCTTTATTGGGCTAGGCTGCGATGAGATTGGACTGGATGACCCAAACTATTTTTTGTGAATTTTGTATAGTTGTTACCAGATGAAAAGAAAGTTTGTAACTCCATAAAAATAAAGTTGGGGTACTTACAAAAGCACCCTTAATTTTGGGTGGTTTTGAAAAATCATTATAAACATGGACTAAAATATAACTACTACAATTTCAACAATAAAACCCAAAGCAATACGGTGTAAACATTTGATAGCAAGAAGAGGTGAAATTAGAAATCTTTCAAACTTTAAATCAAGGAAAATCGAAATCATAAGAGAAAATCAATCCCAAACAAGATCGAGGGTTAATTCAACTAACTTTTCTTCAAATTTTTCTTCCTCAAATGTGTAAATAATCAACCAAAATCTATAGCTTTGTATGTTTCTGAATTTTTATTCTTTTAGTTTATATTTTGTTTGATTTTAATATTGTTGTGATTTTTTGTTCTAATACATGTGAAATTTTATCTTTAACTTAATAGTTTTGAGTTAGTATATACTAAAATTCATATTTTTATGAATTAGATTGAGTTAGTGTACACAAAAAATCAAATTTAAACCAATTCAAGTGATGCGTGCAAGGTATTTGTGAAAATGAGAATGAGAAAAGTGACGGTAGCTGTCACTTTTATCAAAAAAAAGGTATAGTCTATCTTATTTGAATTCCTCTGGGGCAATTAAATAGATGTATATATGTGTGTTTTTGAAAATTTAAATATGAATATGAATTTAAGCATTGTTTTATATTAAAAAGTGACATGATATAATACTTTGTTTGTAATTTTGCATATGTTAAAACTTGAAAATGACATTCTCTCTCACTTTTTTCTAAAAAGATTGCAATCTCTCTCTTTTGAATTAATTAAATAGATGCATACATGTGTATATGTGTAGTTTAAATATGAATATTAATTCAAACCTTATTTTACATTAAAAATTGACATGATGTAACACTTTATTTGTGTTTTTGCATATAAGTTATTTGCTAAAACTTGAAAGTGATATTTTCTGTTTCTTTTTCAAAAATATTGTAGTCTATCTAATGTAAATTATTTTGAATCAATTAAATGGATGCATACATGCAGTGGCAAAAATAAAATTGTAAAGTTGTAGGGCAAATTAAATGACCAAAAAGAAAACTACAAAAACCCGCATTTTAAGCAAGCACAAAAATCCCAAAATTGAAATTCCCAAAAGCGCGATTATTTTTTATCCAAAAAATGCAATCCATTAATTTAGCAAAAGAAAATGAAAAAGTAAACTCACCATCACCAAAAATTTCTCGATATACCATTCTTTTTTTAAACTTCAAATTACATAAATTTCTCTTCCCATAGCTTTGTTTATTCTTCAAAGTTCAAACTTCAAAAAAATTCCTCTTCTTCATAGTTTACACCGTATATGAGAATGGACAAAAAGGAAGAGTACAATGGAAGCTTTGGAAGGCGAAAATTTAGAGAGGGAAAAAGCGACGGAAAAGTTTTATCATTAACAAAATACTACATTATCGGTCCTAACATTTTGAAGTAAAAATTTTAACTGTGGAGGATAAAATCGTATAACTAAAATTTATTTAATTTGTTGACCAAAAATTTGAAATTAAGTGTGGGGACAGACTGCCCCCATAGTATATCCACCCCTGCATACATGTGTAATTGTGAAAATTTAAATATGAATATGAATTCAAACTTTACATTAAAAACGTGATATGATGTAAGGCTTTATTTATATTGTTATATATGAATTAATGTGGTGAATTTAAAAGTTATATATTTTCTCACTTTAAAAAAAAAATCTCATACTATTTTATTTGTATTCTTTTTGTAGATATGAATAAAATTAGTGTTTTTATCTATGATGGAGGCAAATGAAAATAAGATAACAACTATAAAATTGACTGAAAGATTTGATCATCAAAGGACTACAGTTTTCCCCAAAGCCTACTATGAGTGGATGAACCTTCGTTTGCAAGACTTTAAAACTATTAGTGAGTGCACTTGTGAATTGTTCATAATATATACAAAATTAACTTTGTGTGGAAAAAAATCACCAAAAAAGATATATTGTAGAAATTGTTTCCACATTTCAGGCCTCAAATGTGCTCCTGCAATAGCAATATCGTGAGCGTAATTTTGAAAAGTACTCAGAACTTTTATTTTGCCTGGTTGTGGCTAAACAAAATAATGAACTACTGATGAAAAAACATGGATCACGTCCAACTAATTCTTTACCATTCCCTGAAGAAAATGGTACTGCATTACCTAAAGCAAATATAATATCAAGATAAGGACATAGATGTAGACGTGGACGTGGACGTGGACGAGGATGCGGACGTGGACGTGAAATAAATCATGGACGAAATAATCAACAAAACTATCAACAACAAGGTAACAATTTCAAAATGTACAAAGTAAACAAAAGTAGCACATCTAAAAAGGAGCACAATGTTGTATTAGATGTGGAATGAAAGAGCATTAGGCATGTATCTATCGTAAGACAAAATATCTTGTAGATCTTTACCAAAAATCAATCAAGAAAAATGAAAAAGTAGAGATAAAATTTGCTGATTATGACGGTCCCATTGATGATATTCATGTGGATGTCTTCGATTTCTTTACTAATTTAAATGAAAATATTGACCATTTGATTGGGGGTGGTGTGATGAAAGATATAGATTAGTTAATTTTCTATATTTCTAGTATTTCACTTCGTTCTAGAAATTTATTTTTACTTTTCACAAATATTTGAAACTTTATTATGTATCGTTAATTTCATAATATTGAATTATGCTTACTTTTTAAAGTTTAAATTCATGTTTTTACAATATATATAAATTCGTGATGGATTATCAAGACATCTGCTTGATTGATAATGTAACTACATATACTATTTTTCAAGACAATATATTTTTTGAACTTAACATTAGTAGACAATAATGTTAATAGGATATCGGTGTATCGAATATCGTTGAAAGCTAAGGAAGAGTTTGTATCAAGTGCAATGGATATCACATTTAGACGATGCAAGAAAATAATGTTGAATATTTTTGCATAATTTCTTTTGTATCTAACTGAAGTAGATAAAAGAAAAATTCAGATACTCCCATCGGCATGTATTATACATTTATAAAAATGATTGAATCAAATATTGTCAAAAATCAAAAGTTCGTTGACCCAAAAAGTTTTATATTTTAACATGATCGACTTGAACATCCAAAAGTTATAATAATATGTCGAATAATAAACAACTCATATGAACACATTCTTTAAAAAATTCGAAGATTCTTTTACCTAATGATCATCCATGTGTAGTTTGTTTGCAAGGCACGTTAGTTATTAGACATTTAGGTCAATATCGAATCTCCAAATTTCTTGAAAAAAATTATGGAGATATATGTGAGTTAATACACCCACTATGTGGACCATTTCATTATTTTATGGCATTAATTGATCCTTCTATTAGATGGTCACGTGTTTACCTACTTTCCATTAGGAATGTAGTTTTTACTAGACTAGTTGTTCAAATCATAAAATTATGAGCTCAATTTTTTGATTATTCAATCAAGAAAATTCGTCTTAATAATGTTTGAGAATTTAGATCACAAGTATTCGATGATTATTGTATGTCAATCGGGATTGTTATTGAACATTCAGTTGCATATGTCCACACACAAAATTGTTTAATGAAATCGTTTATTAAACGTCTACAACATATTGTTAGACTATTACTTATGAAAACAAAACTCCCAATTTTTGTTTGGGGTCACGACATATTACATGCTGTATCATTGGTTCGTACTATACCAATTGCTTATTATTAACATTTACCTTTGAAACAGTATTTAGTCATGAACTTAATATTCTCACCTACAGGTTTTTGTTTGTGATGTCCAAGTCTCTATTTCACCTCCACAACGTACTAAAATGGTTCCCATTGAAGACTTATATTTATATGGGTTTTGATTCACCATCCATTATTAGGTATCTTGTACCTTTAATTGGTAATTTATTTATTGCACATTTTGCATATTGTCATTTTAATGAATTGACTTTCCCAAATTTGAATGAAAAAAAACTACATTCTAAAAAACAAGATAAAAATTCTTGGAATGAAACAACTTTATCTTACTTTGATCCCCTCAGCCATCAATATTAGTAAGAGGTTGAAAAAATCATTCATTTGTAAATAATTGCAAATTAATTACCTGGTGTATTTGTTAACAGAAGAAAAGTAACAAAGTCATATATTCCAACATAAAATATTTCAGCAAAAATTGATGTCCCTGGTCGACCAGTTGATTCAAAAACTCCGCATCTCGAAAAAGAAAAGTACAAGAGAAAACTCAACCAAAAACTTAAGTAGAAGTAATATTAGAAAACACTGATCAATCAAATCCTAAAAATATGATTACTAAAGAACCACAAGTGTTTGAAAATAGTGGAATTTCAATAAATTATATGTTGTCTCATGAATTATGAGAGCGAAATAATGTTGTTATAGATAATATTTTCACATTTAACGTAACTCTTGATATTATGCAAAATGAGGATCATGAACCACAGTTTGTTAAAGACTGTCAAAATAAAAATAATTGGCTAAAATGGAAAGAAGCCATACAGACGAAATTAAATTCCTTACATAAACGAAAAGTGTTTGGACATTTAGTTCGAACACCTAAAAATGTAATTCCTATATGATACAAATGGATTTTTTTATGAAAGAGAAATGAAAATAATGAAATTACAAGATACAAAACTCAACTCGTAACTCAATGTTTTCTCACAAGGACCAAGAATTGATTATGAAAAAAAATATCCTTGTGTAATGGACACCATCACTTTTAAATTCTTAATTAGTCTAATTGTCACAAAAGTTTGATATGCGACTTATGAATGTAGTAACTGTCTATTTGTACGATTCACTTGATGGTGACATATATATGAAAATTATCGAAGGACTTAAAGTGCCAGGAATAAATGATGCATGCCCGAGAATCATGTTCTTAATTAAATTGTAAAGATTATTATATAGATTGAAACAATTCGAACGCATGTGGTATAATCATCTTAGTTAATATTTGTTGAAGGAGTGTTATAAAAATAATGATGTTTGTCCATGTATTTTCATAAAGAACAAATATTGGATTTGCAATTGTAGTTGTTTATGTTGATAATTTAAATTTAATTGGAACTCCTAAAGAAATCAACAAAACTGTTGATTATTTGAAAAATGAATTTGAGATGAAGGATTTGGGAAAAATCAAATTTTATCTCGAATTGCAAATTGAACATTTTCCAAAAAGATTATTCGTTCATCAAACTACATATATAGAAAAAGTCATAAAACGTTTATATATGAATAATGCATATATATTACCATCACCTATGATGGTTCAATCACTTGATAAAAAAGAAAATACATTTCATCCACTTGAAAAAGAAAGGATTTTTTTTTTTTTTTTTTTGGTCCTGAAGTATCACATTTTAGTGTAATCGGAGCATTAACTTATTTTGTAAATTACACTCGACCCGACATAGTTTTTTTTTATAAATCACCTTTCAAGATATAAATATACAACAACTCAAAGACATTGGAATGTTGTTAAATATATTTTTCATTATCTAAAAGGTACTACTGATTTGTAATTATTTTATTCTCAAAATTCAAGATCTACTTTAGTAGGATATGTAACTGCAGATTATCTCTCCGACCCACGTAAAGATAAATTACAAATGGCGTATGTATTTACAAGTGGAGGAACAATTATATCATAGAGATCTGTGAAGCAATCCTTGATAGCAGCATCCTCAAATTATTATGAAATTATTACAATCAGTGGAGCAGTCTAAGAATGTGTATGGTTGAAGAACATGCCCATCATATCCAAGCATCATGCGAATTAATTTCAACAAAAGATAGTCCAACAATTTTATATGAAAATAATAATGTTTGTATTGCACAACTCAAAAGAGGCTTTATCAAAGGTGATAGGACGAAGCACGAAATTCTTTCATACCATGAGTTTCTTAAAGTGATGACATTGATATTCAACAAATTTGCTCGAGTGACAATGTGACTAATTTATTCATAAAAGTATTGCCAACATTTTTAAGAAATTGATTTATAAGATTGAAATGCTTCGATTCAAAGATTTTCAGTGATTTTCATCAGGGGGAGTAATTGTATTCTTTTTCCTTAATCTAGGTTTGTCCTACAAAGTTTTCCTAACAAGATTTCAATAAAACAACATTTTCCTTATATTTCAAAATATTAACAATTAACTACTATTATTTCTCCAATGTTTGATTTTTTTTTCACCGTATTTTTATCAAACAAAATTTTTAACGAGACAGTTATTGTGAAAATAATCATCAAATGATGAGTGTTATAAAATAATTAGATGATTATTTAATGTTATCATGATATATAGATAAATCTTATTTAGTGTAGAAAGTCTATTTCATTCTAAGCCACTGTTTGATACATATTAAAATGAAAAGAATGCATTTTTTTTGTGATTGATAGTGAATATGTGGTTGAAAAAGAAAGAAAAGTTATTGATGTGATGAAAAATATTATTTTATTGAAGAATATGTTGTTAAAAATAAGTAGAAGAATTATAATTAAAATTATAATGTGACTTAAACAATGACTAATTGTAATCTCAATAAAACACACACTGAGTTTTGACTCTTATATTCTCCTCTCTTTTCTCTCCTCTTATAACAACATTATATATATATATATATATACACAAATGATGGATGTAAATAGCTACTCCTTTAATATTGTACGGGTAATAGCCTAATTTCTCGTATAAATTTTGGGCCTATTCAGGTCAACGAAGCCTCTTTTATGAACTGAAAGGTCCAATGATACCAAATCTTTGAAGGACCTTTTCTGTTTGCTACAAGAAAATTTCTTGGGTAAAATTGACATAAATAGCCGTCAATGGGGACAATAAAGGATTTGTACATGTAAAACGTAAAACACCATTTTACCAAAACTTTTGATGATTTTGAATTTTGGAGAGAGAATTTTCACTCCTCTTCCTAGTCTTATGCCAGATGTCATCAATTATTATCTTTCCTATAAAGTCAATTTCTTATTACATGACATCGACTAAATGGAATAAAAAATATTTGCACACATTTTATTTAAATTAGAACAAGAAAATAAAGAAATGTGTTAAATTAGTTGAATATGTTTCCAAATGCTCTTCAATAATCCACCGTTATTTTATAAATAATAAATGCTCTTGAATATGTGAACCAAAAATTTCAGTGAAGTTGCACCTCTATCTTGTATTGCCACCACCCCCACCAAATTCCAATACTCAATATTTACCTTTCCCATCCCAGGGGCACAGCAGATCAAGTTCCAGCGGCCTTTCATCGGCCAGCCTAGAGGTAACTTTCTAGTTCCCTAGTAATCTATTCTTGCTCGATGTTTTTAACCCGACCGGGAATTTCCAGTTGAGCTAATCTGTCCGAGTTGGTTATAACATTACAACTTGCTCATTCCTTGTAATTCCATCTCTGAGTCTGTTTTTCCAGTTGTTTCTTGACATAATCCCTTGTGGAATCATGCTCCTTTCCTTCATCCACAACTTTAAAGAAATAAATGGATAACAGGGCAAACTCAAGTCAATTTCGTAGCTTCAATGGAAACTTAGATAAATCATAAATTTCGTTCTATCATATAAAATAGACAACACATATCCAGGGAAGTAATTTGTTTCAACCTCCAATTTGTAAGGCAATTATTTTTATTATTATTATTATTCAGAAAATACTTCTTGTAATCTCTGTGAGCATTGGCTGCTGTGATTCACGACACGAGGGGCAAACTGCAGAAAAAATTGAGCCAACGAGCAAAACCCTCAGACAAGTCGGGTTACAGCAGCATGTATAGCATCCGCTAGGTGTGGTACTGTCCTGGAACTCAGACCAGCCATACTAATTCGCCTGTAGGATTAAAAGTCGAGCAATAGAAAGTTAGCAACTAAATAGTTAGCTATTCTAATAGAATCGCAACTTTCTTTTGCTTGACAGGAAGTTAACTAATCTAAAAAAAAGAAAAAAATTCCAGTCCCATAAATGTATCAAAGCTGCTAATATCGTTGACATTAAGGAGCTAAATGGTAAAACTTTCTGTAAACTAATTTTAATCATACTTTCCATTTTAAGAAGATGATCAATTTTTGTCTCATGTGTTTACGAAGTTTATTTACAAGTAGATAAGTAAGTTTCATTAATTTTTTTATTGGTCAAAGTTAGAAAATCATCGGCAAGTCAATTATTTTGACAATAAGTACCAAGAATAATTAAATTTGCTTAAAAGTAACTTTTACTTATTTTTAAGCTTAGCCAACTATTTATTTCTCAAATTTATGGCTGTCCTTCAATAAAATTTCCGTTTCTAGGTATTATATAGATTATTAAATCTTGGGGGGGAATGGGGGATGCAATGTTCAATGTTAAGAATTCTCAGTAGACAAGGTTACCCATCAGATGTCATGTAGATGTGGTATTCCTTCCTCATGAAGGCTACTTGCTCAGAGTTAAGCCCAGTGAAAGTAAACATTCCAATCTGCTTGATAATGTGGCTCCAGTCACCAGGTGTGCCTGCCAATACATACAAAAATTAAATACATAATGATTTTAACGTGATTCTAAAAGATCTGAGAACTTTTGTGTGTTGGGGGTGGCAGTCCAGCTTATGGATATCCAGCCAGGTGTTTAGTACAGATGCAATTCAACATTTGAGTCATAAACAATTATATACACATTCTTTACGTTTTAATTTTCTTTTTGACTATGGAAATCAGATTTTTCAAAAAGAATAATCAAGCGATTTGCTATCTAAAAGAAGGCAACAGTTTATCTAATAATTTGGAATTGAAGCTCAAATGCCCAGATGGTAAAACAATTCAAGAGCCTGAACTGATATTGCTGGCATAAGTCACTTGAAAAAAAAAAAAAAAAAAAACTTGAGGAAAACTTGAGTTTTTGCACCTATTAGCAGAGCAAAAAGGGTCCTAAACAATCGAAATCACAGCACAACAAAAGGCTGCTCGAGGAAAATCTGAACACCAGGAAATTACAAAGATCTAATCATTAAAGAGGTGGACGAGAAACAAAAATAGCAATTACCTCTAGAGCGTAATGCATCAAATAGTTGCTGTCGCATGTTGATGATACGATCAGCCATTGCCTTCAGCTCAATGGTCCACTCTTGGTACATATTTCTGCAGACATGTTACTACTAAACATAAATTATCTTGACCACAGATTAGCAGATTGGATGATATTAGTAATTCTCACTTTCAAATAACTTTGTGTGTTCAAATACAGTAGGGTGTAATATACAGCACATTTCATGAGTTTAATGCAAAATAGTATAATACCTGTCCTTAAGGATTGTAGCCACAATTGATGCACCATGAATGGGAGGGTTTGAATACATTGGCCTGATCACCAGTTTCAACTGACTCTCTACTCGGCTTGCCACGTCAGCAGACTTGCAAACCTGCAAAATTGAAAATATATTGAGTAATTTATCGTATCTCAATATAACCGTGGAAATGACAATTATAGGCTTGGACAACAAGAAAAATGGATAACATTACAAAGATCACAAACTTTTTCACCACTCTAATTAACCTATCGTCATTATTATACATGCAGACAGAGTAACGCCATTGTGCATCATCAACTATAAGAGGGTACAAAAGACACTAGTAAAAAGCTAAACGACAAATCGATTTTTTTAGCTCTTGTATAGGTGTACTTTCATTTGTAGATATATGATTTTCTTCATATACAGCCATAATTTTAGCACATCATAATAATATAATCCACTAAAAATTTTCAGTTACAAATTGCATTTCAACGTAAATGCAAATATATTGGAGCTTGGATTCAAAAACGAAGGGATAGTTTTCATATATTCTACACAAATGTGATATCTGACGAAAACAGAAATACGGTTCTTGGAAAAGAAGGAACTTGCAATGCAGGTAAGTCATTACTGAAACACACAGGTACAAATAGTTGAAAAAAGTTCTCAAAATAGAATACTTGAAGAATATGGCCAGCACGCTGTTGATTTTTTTTCTCATGGAGAGGGGATTGTAACCAATAGATATTTTGACTGACCAAAAGGTCAAACTCTAGTTAAACTATAATATAGAGATCCTCCTAAAGATGACTTACAATGCTTAGGGCACCAACACGTTCGCCATAAAGCCCCATGTTCTTTGCATAACTTTGAGCCACAAGACACTCGCCCCCGTCTGCCACGAACAACCGAACAGAATGTGCATCTGCATCCAGATTTCCACTTGCAAAACCCTACAGTATCATGTTCAAAATCAATATAAAATGAATCGAATGATTTTGAATAGATCAGTCCATCTCTCTGAATCAGATGTCATTGATGTGACGATTAGGAGTATGTTTGTCTTAGCTTAAAAAAATGTAGTAGTTAACTTTAAGTAACTTTTTATCCAAATATATGTCCAGATAACTTTTTTCTTACTTCTAAGGAAGAAAAGATACTTAGCCCTTGTTTGAGCCCCATTTTTCCAAAACTCGTTTTTTCCAAAAACTCATTTCTAACCATACATTCTTCTAAGAAAATAATTTTACAAGTAATCCCAAAACTTTTCGGTACTTTTTTAATCATTGTCCAAAAAATCACCATTCCAAATCCTATTAACCCAAAAAATGGGGCTCAAACAAGTGATCAATTTGAAAGCACCGCTGTCGAAATAAATCACTCACCAGTGTCCAACTTTTACAACTAAGCCCGTTTGGTGGTAGCTCAAAATTTTGATAAAAATCAAAGTCAAATTCAAAATTAATTTTAACTACACATTTTATGGGACCCACAACTTCTATCAACTTTTCAACCACATATTTCATTTACCTTTATCAAAATTTACTAAAAATTATGAATTTTAACTACACCAAACAGGGGCTAAAAAAATATAACGAAACTTATTTAATTACTTAAGCTCAGCCAAATGTGCTCTTCTTGCGACTTTGGTGCGAAAAAGTTCTCCTACCTGATAAGCACTATCGAAGAAAGGTAGCAATGCTTTCGATCTCATCAATTGTCTGATTTGTTCCCATTGCTGAGGAGTTGGATCTACACCAGTTGGGTTATGAGCGCATGCATGAAGAAGCACAATTTCCCCTGAAGGAGCGGAACCAAGGTCTTCCAACAAGCCTGTTATTTGCCAAAAAGGATATGTTCGACTAATTAATAAGAACCGCATAATACATGTAAAAACTTGAGCATATATATATTGTGATGCTCGGACTCTTCGAAATGGTCGGAGTGCTTGTGTCGACACGACATGACACTGGTACAGATACTCCATTCGGACACGACAATTTATATTGAGATTTATATCTTCCAGCTGTTACACAATTTCCGTGATTTTAGTCAAATGGGTTATTGTTTTCATTGCTACTAATGTTTTTAGGTTAATCAAGTTGACAAAAAAGTCATATTACAATGTTGATAGGTTAATCAAGTTGACAAAAAGCCATATTAACGAAATTTGGACTCTTTTTAGCTGTATCCCCGTATCCTATATTTTAGAAAATAAAAGATCCGATACTTAGATACATGCCAATACCCGAATCTGAGCACCGTAGTGTATATTACTAATAGTACTTCTGTTTAAATACATATCAAGTAAGGGAATAACATGCAAAGCCGACGAAGACAAATCCATCGATCAAATCTTCAAATTTTGATGCACATATAAAGAACATGAGACACACACAGAGACATGCTTAAAATGCTCGATGCAAAATCCTCTTCAGGTCATGCTCCATAAGGTAGAAGCATAAAGAGTGCTTTTATCACCCACTCAATCTTTTAGCAATTGCTCGCAACAGAAAATTACTCCCTTGTTAGTTGACTATATCCTCATAGTTAATTCACGCAACATTGTCCACAATGAAATATGCTCTACATTATGAGATTCCATGCTTTAAAAAATATGATGTTTTGTGGTTAAGGATTCAAACATGGAACTGCCTTCTGTCCTTGTCTATATGTAGGTAGAGGAAAAATTAATATTTATTGGCCAAAATCACCAATGGGTGAACATTTAGTTAGTTCGATTCGGAAAAATTTAAATAGTATATCTTGCAAAAAGTTTTCGAACCTTGAAAATCGAGTCCACGAGTTACTGGATCATAGTAGCGGAATGTCTTTACAGATAACCCAGCTAAAGTGAAAACTTTTGGGTGGTTTCCCCACGTTGGCTGTGGAATATATATAGTACGCTGCAAACCGTAGTACAACAGGTAAGTTCAGGACATATATGCACATATTGCTATTAACTGGAAAAGAGAGATTAAGCAGAGGGTAGATGAGTAGATCTACACTTACTTGATGATAATGTCGAGCCAAAAATTCACCTCCAACCCTCAATGAGCCAGTACCAGACAAGCACTGAACAGTTGTGACCCTGTTCTCTTGGATGGCAGGACTGTCCAAGCATGTAAATATTGAGATTACATAACACCATCCATGATATGAGTCATATGTAATGGAACTAAGAAATATGAGCAATGATATAATTTGACACATTAGGATTTTTTTTTTTTTTTTAATAAAAGGGAAAAAGGAATTGAAAATGTTGCAAGAGGATCATCATCCACCTAAAGTCACCCCGAGAAATTGCAGCCAGAAACCATAGAGAAGAATAGAGATTGTCTATACTGACACCAGTATTTGGTGATCAATCAACTACGAATAGGGGTGTCAACCGCCAGAGCTGCCAGGGCTTGTGCAAAAATATTGTGGGTGAGTCAGGCTGTAGAGGCACACAACCCGCATCAGCCAGCTTACACGGGCCTTATTTCTAATTAAATAAAAAAAATGAAAAAGTAAAACCAATGCAAACTTATGCAAAAAAAAATTTTTGAGCCCATAGTTCCGGCAAAGCCCATGTTAGATTTTAGGCACACCAAATGAAAAGGCTTGGCAGGACCACCTAAAAACCGAACCTAATCCAAAATTACACCTCTACACAAGACAACTTTTTCTCTCTTGACAACCGAGGTATACCTTTGGAAGAGAAAATTCATTGTGGTAGAAACTATAGTGGAAAACTGAAAATAGGCCTATGTGACAGTTACATAATCTATGTATAAACTTCTACTCGTTTCGTGAAATTATAGTTAGTAAAGAAAGCAAAATAAATACTGTTTTAGAAAAAGAAAGAAAAGGTAAACATCAATTAAAAAAAATGTGAGAGAGAGAGATTACAAAACTGCTAGTGAACAATTGCATGTTTAATCGATAGATAGCAAACCTCACCCACCATTTTATCTTCAAGTCACAATTAAAACTTTTTACATGAATATGTCCAATGATTTGGTGTCAGATAACAAAATTCTTCGAGAAAGTTTATACACAAGCAAAAAGAGAACTTTCCATTCAAATAATAATTAATCTTTTCCTAACATTCGGACAAGCCATCTACAATATGACATGCAAAAATCAAAATAGATAATTTTGTACCTGTCAGCACCAAGTATAAGCTTCGCACTCAATTTATTGAAATCTGCCAATCCAACAATTGGAAGATACTCCTTTACGCGAGAACTGCACAAAAATCAGACTTCAGTCACCAAATCAACAAATTGAAATCTTTGTAAATGATAGTAACAGAACTTTATATACACCTGTTATTCACTAGCATTTGCTCTGCTCTGCTAACGACATTCAAAACAAGAGGTTTTCCTTCCTGTTATGCCACATATCATGTAGGCGATCAACTCGAAAACTAGCCAGGACTAGATATGACTGATTGCATAATTAAAAGGCACAACATCAAGCACGAAAAATTCACCTCTGTCCGATAAGCACCAACACCCAAATTCAACTTCAGCGGGCTCGTGTCCTTATTGTACGCAACAGTTACCTATTAATTCACATGTATAACACCAAAAATTTTATTATCTGTCTTGTCAGAAAAAAAGATGACCAAAAACTTAAAAATCGTTCTTTACATAGTTGGATTTTCAAGCATAACTAGTTCAATTTATTATTTTGTACAGTCACTCCATCAACAGGTAGATTATTAGAAAAATTAATTCAAGACGTGACGCTGAGAAGAACTTACATCGTGATTACAACTGTTTCTTCGGGTTCAAGTTAGCGAAATTCATTCTTTCAAAAATTAAAAGATCGCAAGTATATAACTCGAAATTAATTAAAAATAAACAGCAATGGATCAAAAGATTTAATCAGCATATATATTCAACAAATAAACACGGACAGAAGAAAAATTAGTAAATTACGCCGAGAATGGGATCTTCGGGGGCCCGAACAACATGCTCGAATACAGAATTTCGGGTTCCAGGAAAGCCCGAAGTTGGAGAGGCTGTAATGGTATCGGAATCCATAGCGTTCGATGATCCTTCAAGGTGTCTGATCAGTGCACTTAACCTCCGATCCGCAGGTGATGCAGCCCAAGAGTGCATTTTAGCTTTTATATTTCTTTTCTTCACTAAATTACGCTGGCGGGTATCGCTTTACTTTTTCTAATATTTTGCTTTTCGGTAATTGACCAGGCACGGTGTCAAGGACCGCAGCTTTG